>OX637533.1:62040878-62053378 GCA_951800035.1 Linnaemya tessellans | reverse complement strand
TTGCCGTGTTGAAGGCGTTCTTTACGTCTAGGGTTACGACTACACAATACTCCTTAGTTCCATTTCTCCACCGCTCCCCTTGGATAGCCCTAGCAGCAGTTTCTACTACAACCTTGATAGCATCCACTGTTGATCTTGCTTTCCTGAAGCCATATTGGTTATTTGATAAACCATTCTTAGCTTCAACACAGCCTTCCAATCTTCTACAGATTATACTTTCTAGCAGTTTCCCACTCGTATCTATCATACACAGTGGACAATAAGAGGAGGGGTCGTCTAGCGGCTTATTATCCTTGGGTAACAGTACCAGCTTTTGTCTTTTCCACATTGTTGGAAAAATTCCCTGGCTCAAGCATGCGCTTATTACCTTCAAGAAGTACTCAGGGTGGAGTTTGACAGCTTCTTTTAGCACCATATTTGGAATACAATCTAAGCCTGGTGCCTTATTGTCTTTAAATTTCGAGACAGCGCCTTCTATCTCGGAAATCGTAACCGGAGGAATATCGGAAAATGCAGCCGAATAGCTGTTTTGCCACGTAGGAATTTCCTGTTGGGGAAAGAGATGATCTACAATTCCCCTGAGAATAGGCTCCTCTCTTGGCGGCGATGGACCAAGACATTTAAGTCTCTTGGTTACCAGTTTATATGCAAGGCCCCAAGGATTACCATCTAATTCCTCACATATATTAAGGAAACAGCTGCGCTTACTCCTACGTATTGCAATCTTCAACGCTTTCCTTTTATCCTTATATATTTGATGGTGTACACTGTTCTCTAGACTACCTCGCGTCCTTGTATACTGCCTTCGGGAGGTTATGCACTCCGAACGCAACCTAGCAATTTCACCATTCCACCAGTAAACTGGAGGCTTATTTGGTGACCTTTTACGCTTCGTCATGCTCACATTACACGCACTCGTGATATGGCTCACTAATTGTTCTGCCATATCTTCAGCCGAACCATTCAGTTGCATGTTCTCCATACAAGCTGCGAAGATATCCTTATCAAAGGTATTTATCTTCCAGCCTGTCAAGTCTCGTGCTTGTACAGCCACATGGTGCTGTTCATCTTGTACATCTATGATTATAGCGCTATGATCGCTATGAGTATAAATGTCAGATATTCTCCAGTTCACCTGGCTTGTGATGCTGCTACTGGCAAACGTAATGTCAATTACCGAACCAGCATCACCTCGTCTGAAAGTTTGTTCAACCCCATTATTCATGAGTACAACGCTCAATGCAGAAAAGGCTTCCAAGAGCACTCTACCTCTTGCATTCGTCAAGGGGCAGCCCCATTCAACAGCCCACGCATTAAAGTCACCTGCTATTATGACTGGGTTCTTGGTGGCTGCATCTGTTACTATATTATCAACTATGCTTCGAAAGTCCTCTATAGAATACCTAGGGGGAATATAGCAGCTGTACAATGTGATACCAGAGATAGTGGCTCGGGCATACCCACATTGTGATGTTATTCTATCCCGTAGTGTTAAGGTGCTGGTGTTCCATATCGCCGATGTATCCGTGTTATCAGAAACCCAATTTACAGATCCCATGGTCCTATATGGCTCACTCAGCACAGCGACGTCTACATTTAAATCTCGAACGCTTTGCTTAAGAAGCTCTTGTGCTGCCTGGCAATGGTTGAGATTTAACTGTAATATACGCATTTTGATGTCTTAAGTTTGGTTTTAAACCTTAAGTTTCTGTAGCGCCTTTTTGTAGTACGGACAAACTACACCTCCGGTGACATGATCACTAGCGGTGTCTGTTGCATTCCTACAAAGCAAACACGACGGTTTTTTGGAGCACGTTCCAATTTTGTGGCCGGTTTCGCCACACCGTAAGCAATTATTAGAAAGGTCCTTCCCCTTACAATTTGCGGCCCTATGTCCATACTCTAGGCATCTAAAGCACCTTATCGGCGTTGCCTTTTCGCGTATTCGGTAGACGACCCAACCAATGCGTATCTTCGCCATCTGCACAAGACGGCTAGCTATGGCAGCACTTACGCCAACGGTGGCAGTTTGTGTTCCTCCATACGCTCTCCTCAACGATTTAATTGCAGCAGGCTGCAGAGATTTCAAATCGTCGGATGCTTTTATGAGGGCTTCATAAACGTCCTCCTTAGAGGTTACCTCATCTATATCCCTAATCTCGACTCTAACCTCATGGGATATTGCCCTTACTTCGGCGACCTGACCTAGTACCGATTCTACTGTCGACCTGAATTCACTTGTATCCTGGTGCGCGGGTTTATTCAACTCCAACAACAATTCACCCTTAACAGTCTTCCTAATGTTCCTCACATTTTGGCCCAGATTATTCAACTTTGGGTCTTTCTTCACTTGTCTGAGGATATCAGCATAGGAAGCATCCCCGCACGTTTTAATTACCAAAGCATCTGGTCTTACTGTCTTCTTTCTACTTCTAACTCTGGTATGGACTTTAACCCAGCCAGGATCTTTAGCATTCACGCCTTGTTTCCCAGCCGTACTTCTGCCTGCCTCACTGGGTGTATGATTTCCGCTATTCCTATTGGGGGTTACACCCTTCTTCTTCTTAGATTTGTTCCCCTTTG
The DNA here is from genome assembly GCA_951800035.1 of Linnaemya tessellans. Taxonomy (NCBI): domain Eukaryota; kingdom Metazoa; phylum Arthropoda; class Insecta; order Diptera; family Tachinidae; genus Linnaemya; species Linnaemya tessellans. The sequence goes on along the minus strand of OX637533.1, from coordinate 62,050,795 downwards.
GGCTAAGAGTGCTTGGATCTCTTTTGCGCTTTGGGGTTGCGTTTAGCACAAAGGTTGGCCTTGACGGTTCTTCCGTCTGCGTCTCCTTATGAATTTGTGACTTCTTGTCACTAACAGGTCTGCTGCTCAGCTCATCCGCTACTTGCATATACAACGCCTGTATCTCCCGCGACATCGTCACAATATCTTTATGCACGTTCGAACGCGACTTTAAGAAGTCTAACAACTTCGAAATCTTATCTCCTAATTTCCCCAAACTACTGCTGCTTACCTCACTACTATTAGCAACGCTATTGGAAAAGAGATTATCTCCACTTCTAACTCCTGAAGGGGGTGATCTCATGATCACCGACTTCCTCACAAATGGGTTTTCGCTGTCTACCATGTTTAACCCATCATGTCTATTACCTCTATTTTTATTTATATTAATTGTGTTCATTCTAGTGGGTCCAAACTCAAAGCCGCTATATCCGTTCGATGTGCAGTCACGTTAAGATCCCATGGGTCCCTTTGCAAGCAGTTAGGTCCATGCGAGGGTTGACGAAAAGGTCTTATGGATCTTCTCGCCAGAGCCAGATCCGTGCTAACCGGGGAAGAACATCCGAACCTGCACCATCAACTTAATGATGACGAACTTCAAACGTACTTTGAGACTTGCCAATTTTTAAGAGGACGGAGGCAGTTGTGGCATTAGCCTGAGAGCCATTTCTGTAAAATTTCACCCCTACATACTCAGGTCCCAGAATACCACAACCACCAGCCCAGGGTTCTAAAAATTCATTCTCGTATGTCCAGATATGCCATAATTAAGAACGTACTGGACTTGGTCTTAATGCTTTTCAGCGGTGTGGAATCACAAGTCTTTTAAGGGTTTCTATCTAGAATTCCCTCAGACCTGTGATAACTCAGGGTCCGCGGGGTCGTCAATCCCGTTATCCTCATAAGAAGATACCCTTGCGGGTATATATATATATATATATATATATATATATATATCTATATATATTTGTATGTATATATATATATATATATATATATATATATATATATATATATATATGTATATATATATATATATATATATATATATATATATATATATATGTATATATATATATATATATATATATATATATATATATATATATATGTATATATATATATATATATATATATATATATGTATGTATATATATGTATATATATAAATATATATATATATATATATATATATATATATGTATATATATATATATATATATATATATATATATATATATATATATATATGTATATATATATATATATATATATATATATATATATATACAGTGCACTCGCAGTAACGTGAACACCGTCTAACGTGAACACCGCCTAACGTGAACAAGCTTTTATTTACGTTGACTACCCTGTAGGTTCTATAGAATGCTCTATAACGTGAATAATTTTTTGTACTGCATATGTTTTCTAAGATTGTAGACAACACTGAAATACGTTAAATTCTATTTTTAAAGTTTAGGAAATCCCGTTATAAGGCTGAGAGCAATATTTCAGCTATTAGAAAAGAAAAAAAAAAAGCAGAAAAATATAACGGATTTCTTTAATGCATATATGTAATGAGTAATTTTCTCGTGATCACGTAATGAATTTTTATTAATAATTAGAACTGCGCCCCGCGGTTTCACCCGAGTAAGTCTACATCCCGTGGGAATATCGGTTTAAAAGTATGCTATGTGTTGAGAGATATATTGTTTTTAGCTGGAAATATGTATTTGTATAGCCTTTAATAATCACACCAATATTTATTACAATTTCACATTCACATTATTTCATATTCACGCTACTGCAATATACTCCTATAAACTATGTTAAACGATTTTTTCGTTAAGCATAAATGCCCAGATTTTGTGCTTTAGAAACCCGTGAGCAAGCCACGTAGAGCTGGCCGTGAGAAAAACACGGCGTGCCCAAATATAAGCCCACATTTAAGGTTTGACCCTGTGAATTTGCACAATATCTTTATATATTACAGCCTATGTGTTATTCTGATGTATAAGCTAAATTATTGTAAAGTTTCATTAAAATCCATTCAGCAGTTTTTGCGTGAAATAGGAACAAGCATCCACACTCACAAACATTCGGCCTTATAATATTAGTAGGATTTTATTTTCATATTTTAATAATGTAGTAAAAGAATTTTACATTCCAGAGTGTAAACACGTAATATGTATATATATATATATATATATATATATGTATATATATATATATATATATATATATATATATATATATATATATATATATATATATATATATATACATATATATATATATGTATATATATATATATATATGTATATATATATATATATATATATATATATATATATATATGTATATATATATATATATATTTATTTTTTTTTTTTTTATTTTATTTATTTATTTATTTAAGTCAATAGATTTTATATCCTTACTGACTAACATTAATAACAAAGTTTACTTATATACATATAACAAAATACAGTACAACGAATAAGTTTTTAAACAAAGTAAGATTTTTAACATATAACATCAAACAAAAGGAATCAAGTATTTAAATACAAAGTTAATTTTCTCTTCAGTATTATATTACTCTCAGACATTTCGATCATATGGTAGCATTTATTGAAGTTTTCACATGCACGACGGAAGGAGTCATTATTGGCATATATAGAACGGTAATATTTAAGTAATAGGAGTTCAAAATTACGTGAAGGTCTAACAGGAACGTTGAAGCAAATTCGACTAAGCAAGAATTCCGAATCAACTTCACCACGAATCAGGCCCAAAATAAACAATGTGCTCAGCATTAGTCGTCTACTTTTTAAAGTTGGCAGTTTTATCAAAGCAAGTCTACTTTGATACGGCGGCAAGACATATGAGTTCCAGCCAAGACCACGGAGGCAGAAAATCAAAAATTGTTTTTGTACTGATTCAATACTATTTATATGAATAGAATAACAAGGATCCCAAACAGTTGACCCATACTCAAGAATTGGTCGAACAAGAGAGGTATATAAAAGTTTTGTAGTGTAAGGATCACGAAATTCCTTTGACCAGCGTTTCATAAAACCAAGTATCCCGTAAGCTTTATTTACCATCATTGAAATGTGATCACGAAAGTTGAGCCTGTGATCCAAAAGTATGCCAAGATCCATTATTGATTGAACTTTACTTAAAACAGCAGTATCAATATGATATTGAGTCTCTATCGGACGATGTCTGAAAAATGAGATATGTTTGCACTTTTTTATATTTAATTCCAGTAAATTGAAATTACACCATTGAGAAAAATTTTTTAAGTCAGCACATAATAAATTATAACCGTCGATATCATTAAACGAGTTAAAAATTTTAACATCATCAGCATACATCAATACCATGGAATTCAAAACAACAGTTGGTAAATCATTAATGAAAAGTGTGAACAAAATAGGACCCAAGTGACTGCCTTGTGGAACACCAGAATTTACTTGAATGATCTTCGACATAACATTTCCAAACTTTACTTGTTGGGTTCTTTGTGATAGGTAAGAATTTAACCATTTTACAACAGAGTCACTAAAGCCCAAAAGTGATAATTTTTGTAATAAAAGGTTATGATTTACTTTATCAAACGCCTTGCTGAAATCGGTATAAATCGCATCGGATTGCATTTTTTTTGTAAAACCTTCATTAACAATTGTAGTGAGTTCCAAAATGTTAGTAACAGTAGAGCGAGACTTACGAAAACCATGTTGACAAGGTGATAGAAGAGGTGATATTTGATGATATAAATTTTCAGTAAGTATTTTTTCAAACAGCTTCGGAATTGCATTAATTTTAGCAATACCTCTGTAGTTAGAGACATCAGCTTTACTTCCATTCTTAAATAAAGGAATTATAAACGATTTCTTCCAAATTGGTGGCAAATAACTTGATTTAATAGATAAATTAAATAATGCAGTGAGAGGCGAAGATAATGATAAAGCACAATTTTTAAGTATACAGGTTGGTATACCATCAGGACCCGCGCAAAAAGAGTTTTTCAGAGACTTCAAGTTCGAAAGTACGGTATCAGTATTTATAAACGGAAAGTATATCCCAGACGAGTGTGTTATTGTGTACGGATAAGTTGTTGCGATGTCATAAAACTTTATGGAATATGTGGTTGAAAAGAAGTCCGCAAATAAATTGCTTATTGAAACGTCATCCTCTGCAATTGATGAGCCATACTTTAAATGCTTTGGATAACATGAAGAACGACGCTTAGAGTTTATAAATTTATAGAAATATTTTGGATTTGTTTTAATAGTACTTCTGATACGGTTTATGTAATTATTGTATGCGAGTTTGTTAGCAGAGTTGTACTGAGATCTTGCTACGGCATAATTACGAAAATCTAATGATGAACCAGTTTTTTTATATCTTACAAAATATTTATTTTTCTTGTTTTTAGCGTTTCTTAAGTGTTGATTATTCCAAGGTGGACCATTATTTTTGATGACATTAATCTTTGGAACAGTAGTACTTATCGCATTTTGCAAAACATTATAGAAGCGTGATACAATGAGGTCAAAGTTATCACCAGCAAGCAAGGAATCCCAGTTAACATTAGATAACAACAAATTTAGTGCAGTGTAATCGGTGCGTGGGAAGCAGTAGGATTGAGCAGGTTCAATGTTTCGTTGAATAGTCTTCAAATGGTTATTATCCGATATGGAAAGATCAATTTCAAAAGGTGGATGATGAGGGTCAACAGGATAAGTCATAGGCAGTGTATTATGAAGGCAAAAATCCAAATGATTATTAACAAAAGCAAGATCAAGAAATTTTCCAGATGCATTAGCGATATGATTTATTTGAAATAACCCATAACTATGAAGCATTTGTATAAAATCAGATGTGGTTGTGGGTAACATATAATTGCAATCAAAATGTTTTAACCAGTTTGCGTTTGGAATGTTAAAATCACCAACAACAAGAAATATATCCGACGTGTTTGATTGATCAAGAACGAAGGTTATTGCGGAAATATGTTTATTATATATCTGAAAAGGTGAATTTGGCGGTATATATGAACAAGTTACAAATAAGTTTTTACAACCAACACGTATTTTCACAGCAATAAACTCAATTTCGTCATTGTCAATCACATAACAGCCATTAATACGTTCACATTGAAAAACATCCAGGACAGCAATAAGAACTCCACCACCAAGTGTGCGCTTACGATCGTTTCTAAATATTTGATATTTAGAACATAGAATTTCAGTATTATGAATGGATTTTTTCTCATTTAGCCAGGTTTCAGAAAAAACAATTATACCATATGGAAATTCAAAACTATTAGCAAAAAGACTAGTCAATTTAGTGTTAAGACCTCTTACATTTTGATATGCAATACTGATAAGGTAATCTGCAGACACTTGTTTCAGTTTTTTGACGACAATTGTGGCAAGTGAACAACATCAGCGCTTGAAGAATTTTTGTATTCGTATTCACGAATAAGTGCTTTAGGCGGCCAAAAGTCAGAATGTACAATTACATCAAAGTATTCTTGAGGAACAATAATTTTGAACGATGCTTTGTTTCGTGGTTCAGAGTATTTGAATTTAAAAACAGTTATATCAATTTTAACATTAATTTTCTCCATTATATAAGACTTAATGTCGTCAGTAGTTGTACTTGAGGCAAAACGAGCGGCAAAAACAGTTTTCTTTGGCGAAACAACTTTGAGGGTAGCAGATTTATTTGCAGGTTTAATAACAGGCAGCGATGGAGACAAATTGTCTTGAACAGGCGAATTTAGTGAATTATGAGGAATCAGTGATTGTAAGTTAACTTGTCCTCTTAATGTTGCATTATCGGGAACTATATCGGCTATATGCGGACGAACAATTAATGAGGAATGGCATGAGGTTGAAGTTCCGGGTAATAAATTAGCAGTTTCGCGTTCTTCAACGTTGGATTTATTATTAGTAAGATTTGCGACATTTGTGGACGAATTATTCTTTGTTGGCGTAGTTGGCATCTTTTCTAGCAGTTCCTTATATTTTGAAAATCTTTTACACAGATTGTTCAAATCGTTCTCAATATCATTAAATTGATTACGGGTATTCTTAAAAAACAAAGGTATATATACATATATATATGTATATATATATGTATACATATATATATATATATATATATATATATATGTATACATATATATATATATATATATATATATATATATATATATATATATGTATATATATATATATATATATATATATATATATATATATATATATATATATATATGTATATATATATATATATATATATATATATATATATATGTTTTTTTTTTTTTTTTTTTTATGGACGTAATGATAGCAACTATCAATAGTGGCCCCACGACAACTTCACTAGCACCACCCTGGGACAGCTTTGGCATTTCATCAGGGTGGGTAGTATTATCAGTATTATTCCTACGTCCTCCTTAGTTCCTAGGTAAGGAGGTTCGGAACTGATGCGCATATTTAATCGTCAGTAGCTAACGAATCCTAAGACGTACTAACTCTCCTACGAATCTGTGCTAATCTGCGAAGTTCTATTAGAACAAGCTGTACAAAACTACACACTCTGGTCCAATTCAATAAGGATTCCAGCATGGTCGGAATAATATTCTCCGGGCTGATCGTACGCCCCAAGCCTTCCTCTAAATACGACCTCCAGTTGCTGAATCGTGAGCAGACAAAGACGACATGCTCAGCATCCTCAACCACATTCCCACCACAGTGTGGACAGAACGGAGAGTCGTCGTGCTTAAAACGAAATAGATATGACCTAAAGCAACCATGTCCAGACAAGAACTGTGTTAGGTAATAGTTCAGATCACCATGTTTCCTAGTCAGCCATAATCTGATGTCGGGTATTAATGAATAAGTCCATCTTCCCTTTTCAGTGGTTGACCACCGTTCTTGCCATTTTTGCATACATAAATCAGAGTTATCCCTATTCATGATTTCTAAATCGATAGGGATCATACCCGCAATGATAAAAGCCGCCTCGTCCGACACTGTCCGAAATGCACTACATACTCTTAAAGCAGCTAGCCTATACACAGGGCATACCAGCCCCACATATGTGGAATATCTAAGTGAGTCTGACCATACCGGGTGTGCATATAGGATAATGCTCCTTACTACTCCAGCGAGCAGTTTCCTCTGAAGATACTTTGGCCCTCTCGTGTTTGGCATGATCCGAGATAGCGCCAAACAGGTCCCTGATGCTTTGGATGCTATATATCGCAAGTGCTCGCGAAAAGATAGCCGTGTGTCAATCATCACACCCAGATATTTCAGAAATGCCTTTGATTCTATGGAACAGGTGCCAACATTGAGGGTAATAGTTTCCCTAGCCTTACGACTACTAATCAAAACCGCTTCGGTTTTATGATCAGCTAGAGTCAATCCCATTGCAGTGATCCAGGACTTTACTAATTGTACGCTGGCATTTGCAATGGTTTCTGCCTCCAGCAATTCCTTAGCTTCACACACCAGCGCTATATCGTCTGCGAATCCCACAATCTGCACTCTCTCAGGTAACCTCAACCTTAGTACTCCATCGTACATTACGTTCCACAACAATGGTCCAAGTATCGATCCTTGGGGAACACCACCACTAATCCTACGTTTCCTTATACCCGCATCTGTACTATAGATCAATTCCCTATACCGGAAATAATCCTGCACTATCCCTATCAGATATTCTGGGATGTCCAATCGAGTTAGAGCATCAACAATATGCACCCAGCTCGCTGTGTTGAACGCGTTCTTCACATCCAGCGTCACAACTACACAGTACTCCTTTGTGCCATTCCTCCAACTCCTGCCATAGATAGTCCGTGCAGCAGTTTCTACTACCACGTTTATAGCATCCACTGTTGACCTCGCCCTCCTGAAGCCAAATTGGTTGTCTGATAAACCATTTCTGTCATCAACGCAATTCCCAAGTCTTCGGCAGATCACACCCTCTAGCAACTTCCCACATGTATCTATCATACACAGTGGCCGATAAGATGAGGGATCATCTAGGGGTTTATTGGCTTTTGGTATTAATACCAACTTCTGCCTCTTCCATCTTGTTGGAAAAATTCCCCTACCTAAGCATGTATTCACCATTCTTAAGAACTGCTCGGGACAAAGCCTGACGGCCTCCTTTAATACTATATTTGGAATGCAGTCGAGTCCAGGTGCCTTCTTGTCTCTAAACCTAGAGACAACGTCCTCAATCTCAGCTATTGTAACCGGGGGAAAATTTAATGTCCCAATTGGAGGGTTGTGCTCCCAAGGTGGTGCGTCCTGCTGGGGAAAGAGATGGTCTACAATTTCCTCCAGGATTGGCCCCTCACTCGGTTGCAACGGGGTCAGGCATTTAAGTTTTTTGGTGACCAGCTTATATGCGAGACCCCAAGGATTATCATCCACCTCATCACAGATATTAAGAAAACACTGCCGCTTGCTCCTACGAATTGCATCCTTTAGGGCCTTCCTCCTATTCCTGTAATTCTCCTGGTAAACGCTATTCTCTAACCTACCTCGAGTTCTTGTATACTGCCTTCTGGCACGTATACACTCCGCCCTCAAGCCGGCAATATCATCATTCCACCAATAAACCGGTGACCCCTTTACGGATCCTTTCCGCCTCACCATAGATGCATCGCACGACCGCGTGATATGGTTTACCAATTGTTCTGCCATATCCTCAGCTGAACCATTTAATTCCATACCTTCCATACAGATGGCAAAAATATCCTTATCAAAGGTATTCACTTTCCATCCCGACAAACCTTGTGCACGGGGAGTCACATGCCGTATATCATCCTGTATATCCATAATTATGGCACTGTGATCGCTGTGAGTATAAACATCAGATACTCTCCAGTTTACACGGTTTATAATGGTATCGCTGGCAAACGTAATATCAATAATTGAACCACCATTTCCTCCTCTAAATGTTTCCTCATCTCCAGAATTCAAGAGCACAACATTTAGCGCAGAAAGGGCCTCTAATAGCATCCTTCCCCTTGCATTTGTCAAGGGGCAGCCCCATTCAACAGCCCACGCGTTGAAATCCCCTGCTATTATAACAGGACTCCTGGCTGCAGCGTCCATCACTATGTTGTCTATAATAACACGAAAGTCATCAATAGAATACCTAGGAGGAACATAACAGCTGTACAAACATATGCCGGAAACAGTGGCCCGCGTGTACCCACATTGCGGTGATAACCTCTCCCTCAATATCAAAGAACCGGTAGTCCATATAGCTGCTGTATCTGTATCATCAGTAACCCAATTTGCAGATACAATCTTCTTATATGGCTCGCTGAGTACAGCAACGTCTACCTTTAAGTCTCGTACGGTTTGCCTAAGCAACTCCTGTGCTGCTTGGCAATGATTGAGATTTAGCTGTAATATGCGCATCCTGATTTTTAAGTAGTGTTTAACCTCTAAGCTTTTGTAGCGCCCTCTTGTAGTACGGGCAAACTACGCATCCGGTGACATGGTCACCATTAGTACTTCCACCCTTTCTACAGAGCATGCACGAAGGTCTGTTGGAACATGTTGCAATCTTGTGGCCAGCTTCTCCACAACGCAAGCAATTTCCGGATAGATCCTGGCCGCTACAATTCGTCGCCCTATGTCCAAAATCGAGACAGTTGTAGCACCTCTTCGGTGCTATCTTTTCCCGTATTCGACACACGACCCAGCCGATGCGTATCTTGGACATCTCTAGAAGGCGTCTAGCTAGAGGAGCACTCAGGCCAATCGTGGCAGTTTGTGTTCCCCCATACGCTCTCCTCAGTGATTTAATTGCAGTCAACTGCAGTACCTTAA
>OX637533.1:62000581-62040678 GCA_951800035.1 Linnaemya tessellans | reverse complement strand
TATATATATATATATATATATATACATATATACATATAGATAAATGTATATATATATATATATATATATATATATATATACATATATATATATATATATATATATATATATATATATATATATATATATATATATACTATATATATGTATATATATGTATATATATATGTATATATATATATATATATATATATATATACATATATATATATATATATATATATGTATATGTATATATACACATACATATATATATATATATATATATATATATATATATATATATATATATATATATATATTGTGACGTTGGACGTATAAACGCGTTCAACACAGCAAACTGGGTGCGCATTGTTGATGCTTTGACTCGATTAGACATTTCAGAATATCTAATAAGAATAGTGCAGGATTATTTCCGGAATAGAGAATTGATCTATAATACAGATGTAGGTATAAGGAATTGTAGGATTAACGGTAGAGTTCCCCAAGGATCGATACTTGGACCATTGTTGTGGAACGTAATGCACGATGGAGTACTAAGATTGAGTTTACCTGAAAGAGTAAGGGTAGTGGGATTCGCAGACGATATAGCGTTAGTGTGTGAGGCCAAAGAATTATTTGAGGCAGAAACCATTGCAAATGCCAGCGTACAATTAGTAAAGTCCTGGATCACTTCAATGGAATTAACTCTAGCTAGAGATTGCGATTTCCCGACATTTTTCATGTCTTTTTTGTCTCGATATATTTGTTGTCTCGAGAATTCGAGATTTTTTTTCTATGTCTCGAAAGTCTCGAGATTTCCCGAGACTTTAATAAAATAAAATAAAATGCATTTTTTACAAAAAATCTTATAAAATTATTTTTATTAAAACAAAATTAACAAACCAAACAAACATAAACAAAATGAAAAAAATATAATTCATTATATACTTATACGTATGTATAAAAAAAAATCAAAAAATCTTATAAAATTATTTTTATTAAAACAAAAGTAACAAACCAAACAAACATAAACAAAATGAAAAACATATACTTCATTATATAATTATACGTATGTAGTATATCAGTTAATCCCTTTCGCATTATTTCATGTTTGCATAAAAAATAAATTATTCATTGCTTTGCGAAGAAGATTGAACTGTAGGAACAAGAATAATATTACATAATATGTATATGCCTTAAATTAAAAGTATGTAAAAAAAATATGAAGTTTATAAGGAAATGTTTTCCTTCATAAAATAACATTTTAAAAAACAAAGAGTATCTATAGCCCTATCTGATAGTCGAGTCCTTTTTTTTAGAAACTATATGTCCAGCTGTAGAAAAGTTTCGCTCATTTTGAGTAGACGTTGGTCTTATTGTTAAAAGAACATTTTTAAGTAGTTTTAAATTGGGAGTAATTTGACCAGTTACTTCACATAGGTTAATTTCCTTTAGCACAGTACTCGTATTCGTATTGTTCTTTATAATATCTGTTGCCAAGCTCTTGTGAACTGAAGCTTTAGCATTTTCATTCACAAAAGTTTGCAAATAAAAATTTGTGTGTGTAAAAGCATTCGGAAAGACCAAAAGAGAAAAGAAAAAACCAAGGCGAATTTTTACATGGTGGCCGCACTAGAATTCGCCTTGAAGTGTAATGTATTTTGTTTTTGCTTTTCGAGTGGGTAAAGTGCAAGGCGAATTCATTATCAGGTGATAGCAAACGCACAGCTGGTTCTCTCATTTTTCTAGTAAAGTGATGGTGAAGTGATGAGAGGGGAAAGGGGAAACAGGATGCATAATGTCAAATCACAAGGGGCGAATTCATATCGAATTCACAGCATGTGCACTATGAGATTTCTAGTGCTATCACCTGTTAATGAATTCGCCTTGGTAAAGTGTAACAACATTAGTTTGCCTTGAATTCGCCTGTTGTGAAAATGCCAAACTCGTTTTTGGTAATGGCTGTTTTGATGTGATTTTTGCTAAAATTTCTCGAGACAGAAAAGAAAAATTCTCGAGACACGAGAATTCCCGAAACATTACGTATTTAAATTTCTCGAGACACGAGACATTAAAATGTGTGAAAGTCTCGAGATTTCTCGAGACGGGAATTCTCGATCACAATCTCTAACTCTAGCTGATCAAAAAACCGAAGCGGTTTTGATTAGTAGTCGTAAGGCTAGGGAAACTATTACCCTGAATGTTGGCACCTGTAGCATAGAATCGAAGGCATTTCTGAAATATCTGGGCGTGATAATTGATACACGTCTATTTTTTCGTGAGCACTTGCGATATATGGCATCCAAAGCATCGAAAACCTGCTTGGCACTATCTCGGATTATGCCAGATACAAGAGGGCTAAAATATATTCAGAGGAAACTGATCGCTGGAGTAGTAAGGAGCATTAGGAGTTGGAGTAGTAAGGAGTTGGTATCCCCTGTGTATAGGTTAGCTGCTCTGAGAATATGTAGTGCATTTCGGATAGTGTCGGACGAAGCGGCTTTTGTCATTGCAGGTATAATTTCAATCGATTTAGAGATCATAAATAGGGATAACTCGGACTTATGTTTACGAGAGTGGCAGGAACGCTGGTCAACCACTGGAAAGGGAAGATGGACTTATGCATTTATACCCGACGTCAGAGTATGGCTGACTAGGAAACATGGTGATTTACTATTACCTAACAGTTCTTGTCTGGACATGGGTGCTTTAGGTCATATCTATTTCGTTTGATAGTTGCTATCATTACGTCCAAAAAAAACATATACTATATATATATATATATATATATATATATATATATATATATATATATATATATATATATATATATATATACGTCGAACTTCCATAACTCAAACTTCTCTAACTCGCATATTCTTTACCTGGAACTAATTTGGTTGACAGTAACGTTAAAGGAACAAATCACATACAATTTTCCTTCAGTAACTCGAATTTAAAAGCAACCTCTAAAAAACAACATAATTTAAAATTTTTTTTGTAATTTTGTAAGCAGATGATATACTTTTAAGTCGAAGAGAGTCCAACAAATAAATTATATTCGATATGAATCTATTTTAGTTTTCTACACCTTTATACAATTAGTAATCCATTGGATAACAAGAAAAGTATTTGTAAGGCAAAATAATTTTTGATTTTTTAAAATAATTTGTAATTTACAAACTGTGAATTCTCAGATGGTTTTCAGAAGTATGTGCATAAGATAAGAGGTTTTTAACTTTTCAAAACTGTGGTTGAAGTCTACTGATGATTTGATAAAGCACCATTGACATTGCTTGATCACCAACAAATAAATAAATAAATAAATATATATATATATATATATATATATATATATATATATACATATGTATATTTTTATATATATATATATATATATATATATATATATATACATATGTATATTTTTATATATATATATATATATATATATATATATATACATATGTATATTTTTATATATATATATATATATATATATATATATATATATATATATATATACATATGTATATTTATATATATATATATATATACATACATATGTATATATATATATATATATATATATATATATATATATATATATATATACATATGTATATTTATATATATATATATATATATATATATATATATATATATATAAATATATTGACTCTGGCAACTCTGTATATACTTCAAGTCGTTTATAAATTTAGCTCCGTAAAAAATTTATAAAAAGTGCTTAATATTATGTCAATAAATTTGGAACTGTGCTGATTTGGACCTGTGATTTGTTGCTGAATGAGATATACGATTGGTTACTAAGCTGAACTGTTGGTATTATTAAAAGAAGAAATCAATTTAATACATAGATGCCCAAGGTAGTAGTATTGGTGAGAGTGACGAAATAACACTGGAAGAAAACAATTTGCTATTCATTTTATTTAGTCGTCAACGAGGTTGCGACGAAAACACATGTGTGCCGGGTGTTGTCATTTTTTTCTGTTTCTTTGTTTAACAAAAGGGAAATATAAAATTAATGAATGTAGATATTTTAGTAATACTCTTGATGAATGTATTTATTTTAGTAATACTCTTGATGAATGTATTGATATATATATACATACATATATATATATATATATATATATATATATATATATATATATATATATATATATATATATGTATATATAATACATACAGATATAATTTATATATGCGGACTTCTGGATAGTATGTTATATTTCGAAATAAAAAGATTCTTCGAAGTGTTTATAAATTTCCCCTGAATTAATCGTTGTTCAATTTGCAATTAAAAAGTAATGAAATCTTCTATGTTGATACTCTTATTGCAGTTACGCAATAAAAGTATATTTCTCAAACTAGAAGAATTCAGCTTATTGCGTTTTTTGAGCAAATATAATTCAAATCTGAAAATATTTGTTGACAAAGGTCATTAATATCGGTGCTCTCATCAATACAGAATGAAAAAAATTCGCAATTTTTTAATTTTTCCCTTAATGCCGATTCCACAATCGCACCCAAATAAAGACAACGCCGGGTTATACTATTGCGGGACAAAGGTAATTTTTCAATAAAATTAGTTTTATAATGAAGTTTTCCATAAACTTTACTCAATATATTTTTGACAAATGACCTATCTGAAAATGGCCTTCCCTTTTTTACAATATCTAAACTTATTAAGTTAGATAAACCCATTTTTAAATTCTCCTCCACCATATCTTCATTATTTTCTTTAGATTGATTTACCCATTCCTTCAACTTTTCAATAAAAATGTTCTTATAAATTTTAAATTTTTTTTCTTTTTCTTCCCCCTGCAAATAATTCATGTCCTTGTGAACATCTTCAAAATGTTTTTTTAAATTATATTTCTTAGTTTTTTTAAATGTCTTATGACAAATAAGACATTGCATGTCATCAAAAGCATTTTGTAACATAAAATACTTTTCGGCTGACATCATTAATATATCGCAATAATTTCAATTTATGTGTTCACTGACAGCAGTCTCTCTGACGATTAAAATTTAAAATAAGACACAGAAGTTCTGCAAGTGTAGTTTGTCTCTCCCACTCAACATGCTGATTTCCTATTGGTTGATTGACGATCAAACAAAAGAGCGTAATTATACGTGTGTGTTTAATTTGCTGATATCAGCTGTTAGCGATTTTCGCCCCCTGTAAAATGTCTTCACAATCTTTTGCCTTGCTTTACCCTTTTCTGTTAATATGACATGACAGTGCAGCTAGTTGCTTGCCTTTTCTTGCATTCGAGATAGTGCCTAAAAAGTGGTATGATTTTACGGCTAGTTTTCTTTGACATTCCTTTTATATTTGCTGGCGCCATTTTTGTTAACCAAAAAGAAAAGAAAATGCCGAAAAAGAAGGCAATTAAGTTTTGATCGTTAGCACGTGCGGTTGGTTTTTTCTGAGACAAAAGAAATTTTTAAAAGACAACGAATAGAAGATTGGTTATATGCGCAAAACAAAAAAATTAATTAAACTCTTAATATTGAAAAACAAAACCACCATTGAAAAAAGAAAAAAACCCAAAGAATTTAACAGTGAGCGGCCACTAACCCAAAGCAAAGAAAGGGGAATTAGTAAGTGCCGCAGGCACTAGAGGCCATATCTAGGCCGAAAAACCAGAGGAGTGTAACAGGGTGAGTTAAAGCCACTCGCCCATACCTAAGGCAGGCCCTAATTGTCTGAAGTGCCGAACAAGCCTGGTGTGTGTGCAACGACCACGCGCTTATCCAACAAGTGCTGTATCGACACCGTCAGAGCGAAAATTTTAGGTTATGTACTACTACCTACAGTACATACCTGACACTAGTATACGCGCACGTACACCTTGCATTTTACATGGGCAGGGTATGTAATCGATCACCACCTGTTACCGGATTAATTTTGTGCAACAAAGACCAAGTCCAATAACGAAGAACCAACTTTATCAAAATTTAATCGGGCATGTACCCACTAAACCAACAGTATTGTACCCAGCGAAAAGAAAACCCTGCAACTTAAAACCACTAAATAAAAATTTGCAAAAAGAAAGAAATCACCCGCAACTAAAATCAAACACACATCATAAAGCGAAGTAAAGCTATCCACATCCCAGAGTATTCCGTGCCTGGGTTAGAAGAAGGATACTCTTGTGCCTAAGCTCTCACCAGGCAAGCAGCAATTTCTTAGGCTCGTCCACTTTTGGATGCCAAGGCTAGACCGCGGAAGGAAAAGAGTTCGGTCCCTGTGGGTAGTCGTAAGTAATATTAAGACGTAGCGTAAATATAAGTAATTTTCTTAGACTGCATTCATTAAATGAACATTGGTAGCTTTAACTGAATTTAATGAAATTTTTCTTTACGAACTATTCGTGTAATGACTTGAATATTGCCCACACCTATGAAAATTTTAATAAGTGCAGTCTGTAGAAATAAGTAATAAGTTATACATAATCTAATCATACAACTGCTTACTACACTATTTTGACGATTGGTGAAATTTTTGTCTGCCAATTAACCAAACCAATCGCTTATTTTACTAGTATGGTAATAAATTTTTTTAATATAGTAACAGAACTCATATGCATTTACCCTAAACCAAAACCCAAACGGGAAAACAAAGTTGTCGGAGGCTAGGGTAAGTAAACGAGGTTACACCAAGCGGCACCGTAAAGTAGTAGTTATCGCATACTACCAGGAAACTCTGGAAGGGTTAAATGAACCAAAAGTTTCACTTGGCAGAAGCTTATCCTGAGCGTGCGCTAATACGCCCTTTAGGTTGGTGTTGGCTATAAAAAAAAATGTGCAATAACCTCGGTATACTCACGTAAATTAGACCCTACGACTTCTGGTTTTATAATCACACTTAAAAAAAAATTACTAAATTTGCATTTACTCCATTGACTTTCGAATATTCTCAAATTTGTATATGTCATTGACACTACAAATTCTATGCTTACGAGGCGATGCATGAGGGTCAAGAAACCTGCCACACAACATCGAGCTAGTCGGCTGGAAAACCACTTGGTGGTGACCATTACGTGCACCCACAATAAGGACCTTAACCCACTGGGTTATCTCTACAGCCTACACATTAATCCGCTCGTAACATAGATGGCGCCCAACGAAATAACAATGAAGTTACTGTAGAATTTTTTTTGTTGCTGAGTTTCTAGTGTTTCACACGCTTGCATGAACCAGTTAGATGATTTCCAATCGTATGGAGTAGCACCGTGAGACCAAATCAATCCTTCCAATTATTTTTTTTCCTGTTTTTGTATGTCGACTGTTTTACCTACTGTGATTTTACGTCACAACCACAAGTCAAACTTATAAAACATATTTTTATTAGTGCCTAACACCACGTTCACTATATCGTCTCGGGACTTACAAGTCATGAAACTTAAGATCCAATTTCAATTCTTGTTTCTCACTGCGGTGGGTCTCGAGAAGGAACCTGAGCTAAAAGGCTAGCTTTAGCGGAAATTTTACATAATTTTAATAAACCAAACAATGTTAGCAATATGTTTTATACTTTGTGTAACAAGGCACCGTGTTAAATAATTTACCTGAGTATAACAACACCTTGAATTTTTTTTTCTTCAGGAGCTGTCTGTTGAATTTCTTACGACTACAGAGAATAATTAACCGAAGGCATACAAAAAGGAAATTAAATTTAACCCTCCACGTTTGCTCTGGCCTGTGACAACTTATTTTCCCATCAATACATATATACCAACAAACCTTGAATTTGTAAATTATATACATACCTACCCATTTTATATAAAACTAACCTTATATAACTAAAAAAAATTTCTTTACGTAAGAATTTATTTGTAAATTTTCCTTCCGCCGGATAGAACAATATTCAAACGTGCTTCGTTGCGATAGCTTTCCTTCTCGTCCTTATAGGGTACAGAAATATATCTTTTTTTTTACTTAAATAAATAAACCAAGATAACATTTTTGAATATAGATTCAACGAATCCGTTGATAATCCTATTATGCAAAAATCCACCCGAAGTTCATCCAAACAAGCGGCCCACACAATCGATAATTTAAACAAGGACGTATCTACCGCCCCAAGAAGCAAGAGTGCTTCGGGAAAAGGTCAGCCATCGGAAAAATTTGCTGAATCTTGTGATCCAGCCGGTGATACTCGGGACTTACAAGCAACCCCATTAGGAGTGTCACATTTGGACCAATCTTCATTCCTAGGGTTCACCGATTCGCAGATAGATACCGACCACCCCAGCCTTAGGACACCTTGCCTAGCTATGGCTTCGAAGGACGCGAATCAACTTGAGCTGAGCTCAAGGTACCTCGAAACTGTAATACAGGACGCAGTCAGATCTAGCCAAAATGAACTCAGAACAGAAATTAACGCTCTGAGAGCTACAATATCGAACCTGTCTGTCACTTCGAGTAGGCCTGCTCAACATATCCCTGAACTTCAAAACGTAGACGGTCCCTTAAACTTTGCCCCCTTTCAACCTAGCGGCCATAGCCTTAATAACGTTAATCTAGAAAAGTGGAAAGTAGCCTACGATGGCACAGGTAGTGTTACCGATTTTCTTTTTAAAATAGACACGCTACTACGAAGAACCCGTTGTTCCGAAGAACACCTGCTAGATAATTTTCAAGTTTTTCTTAGCGGCAAAGCGGACAAATGGTACTGGGAGTTCATGAGGCAAAACCGTGAGCATACATACACTACATTGAAATATTCCATTACCCAGGAATTTGGTACGGTCGACACAGACCATGACCTGCTGTTGAAAATACACATGAGAAGACAACACCCGAAGGAGTCTTATGATGATTTCCACTCTTCAGTTGTGACTCTCAACACGCGTATGAGAGAGTCCTTGTCGGAAGATAAACTAGTGGGTATACTCAAAGACAATACCACACCTCATCTTAGGTTTATGTTATTCAACATTACACCCTGTAGCTTACATGAACTTAGAGAACATGCTCGAAATGCAGAAAAGGTTTTACGCGAGAGTAAGATTTTAGTACAGACTTCTGGTCACTCACGTCAAGTGAACGAGATTGCCGTTGACTCAGTAGTAGAGGAAGACTTTTGTGGGGAGCCAGAGGACCCACAATTAGAAGCATTACAGCTTCCGCGTCGAAGGGCTCAAAGTGATTATTCTAAAATTAAGTGTTGGAATTGCTTGGCACTGGGTCACTCTTATATATATTGCCCTGAGGAGGTTAGGCATCTGTTTTGCTACAAATGTGGAGAGCGTGGCGTTTTGACCACCAAGTGCACGAATGCACATTCGGAAAACAGGAAAAGGAGCGAGATGGGTACCGGGGACTCTCGTTCTCAGTCCATAACCCCGAGTTTATAACTACGGACTGCATGACTTGTCCACAGGAAAATAAATCGCCAAACGAAGAACTACAACCAATTAAAATCAAGCCTTTAGAAATGGTGCTCAGACCTACAATCCACGAGGCATCTAAGTTTAGATTACGTTTTCAGAAAAGAAAGCAATTTTGCAAATTGATAGCCTCCTCCATTTTGACGAATTTACCTGATGACAGGCCATTTGCTAGTATTAAGATTCTAGAAGATCACTTTTATGGGCTACTCGATTTGGGAGCCAATGTCTCGGTCTTGGGGAAAAACAGCTTAGAATACATTGAACGGAATAACCTTACAATTAGACGTTTCCACTCCAAGATATCCACCGCGGACGGATCAAAAAATATTGTGTTAGGACATTGTAGCTTACCGGTTACGTATAAAGGTTTGACCAGAAGCATAGATTTTTACGTGGTACCCACGCTGACTCAGGAAGTTTACTTGGGCCTAGATTTTTGGCGTATTTTTGCTATCGCTCCACATATTGTGCCCATAGTATCATCCATGAGCTTAGCGTCAACCGAAAACACAGAAGTTCATTTCCATAACTTAACATTCGAAGAGAGATTTCAACTAGATGCAGCAGTAACCGATTTCCCTGCATTCGACAAAGTGGGACTAGGACGTACAACCCTCTTAGAACATGATATAGATACCGGTGATGCCGTTCCCATCAAATGCAAGCACTATCCCCTCTCGCCTCCAAGGCAAGCTGAGGTCTACGAGGAGCTTGACCGATTGTTGCAACTTGGCGTTATAGAGGAATCAAACTCGCCGTGGTGCTTCCCCATAGTTAACGTGAGAAAACCGGGTAAAGTGCGTTTGTGCCTAGACTCCAGGAAATTGAACCAAATCACCAAAAAGGACTCGTACCCCCTCCCCCATATACAAGGGTTGATAAGCAGACTGAAAGACACGCATTTTATAAGCGGCATAGATCTGAAGGACGCTTTCTTCCAAATAGGTCTTACAAAATCTTCAAAGGAGAAAACCGCTTTCGCTGTGCCTGGTAGACCCCTCTACCAATACCGCGTGATGCCCTTCGGCCTCTGCAATGGGCCACAGACAATGTCGCGCCTAATGGACAGGGTAATCCCCTCTCGGTTAAGGGAGAGAGTCTTTGTATACTTGGACGACCTTCTGGTTTGCACGTCCACCTTCAAGGAACACCTGGAACTGCTACGCCAGGTGGCTAAATGCCTTAAGGATGCGGGACTTACAATTAATGTAGCCAAAAGTAAATTCCGCCAGAGCGAGATTAAGTACTTAGGGTACCGCATCGGTAGCGGATGTCTTAAGGTTGATCCTGAAAAGGTGTCGGCAATAGCTGAATTCCCCTTGCCTAGATCTCCTCGCCAAATTCGCCGATTTCTGGGAATGGCAAGTTGGTACCGGAATTTCGTCCAGAATTTCGCTGCTATCGCAGGTCCCTTAAGCGACTGCATACGCAAAAAAAAGGGGAAGTTCACGTTAACACCGGACGCCGTTGATAGTTTTGGCAAGTTGAAAGCGGCGCTCTCTAGCGCACCAGTCCTAGCCCAGCCGGACTTTTCGAGAGAGTTTGTCATCCAATGCGATGCCTCTAAGGTCGGTGTAGGCGGCGTCTTGTACCAGCTGGACGATGAAGGTAGGGAAAGGCCCATATCTTTTGTATCCCAAAAACTAAACAACGCCCAGAGAAATTATACCGTTACAGAGCTGGAATGTCTTGCCGCCGTAATCAGCGTAAACCGTTTTCGTCCATACGTTGAAGGCCTGCCCTTCAGGGTTATTACTGACCATTCCAGCCTTAAATGGCTCATGACCCAGAAGGATTTGAACGGAAGACTCGCCCGTTGGAGTCTCAAGCTACAGGGATTCGATTTTAGAATGGAACACAGGAAGGGGTCCCTAAATTTTGTAGCGGACACCCTCTCTCGCTTCAATGTGGATGCCCTAACTACTAATTGCAGCCTCCCTGAAATAGACCCAAACTCGAACAAGTTTTCGGATACGGACTATGAGCAACTGAGAAAAAACATTACCATGCATAAAGAATCTCTCCCAGACCTTTGCCTTTCGGATCATCTTGTGTACGAAAGAGTCCAATTCAGACAGGGAATAGAAGATGAAGAGGAATCCTTGTGGATACTATGAATACCAAATTCCCTTAGGGAAGAAGCGATCAAACTGGGTCATGACTCCAGTTGCCACGGGGGTTACTTCAAAACGTTATCGAAAGTGCGTCAGAAATATTATTGGCCCTCAATGGCCCGGGACATTAAGACCTTTGTGCAGCAGTGCGACATATGCAAAATGATTAAAGACCCGACATACACTCTTCGTCCCCCCATGGGTCAAGCCTTTACCACAGTCCGTCCCTTCCAGCGCCTTTATTGCGATTTTTTAGAACCCTACCCTAGTTCACGGGCGAAAAATACCCAGTTGTTCATTGTTATGGATCATTTCACTAAATTCCTTTTCCTCCAACCTATGAGGTCGGCTACATCAATAAACGTCATCGATTTTCTTCAGAACCAGCTTTTTAACACGTTTGGAGTTCCTCAGTTTATCCACAGTGACAACGGCAAGCAATTCATTTCCAAAGAAATTCAAGAGTTCTTCGAACTTTATGGGGTCACTCACATCAAAACCGGCCTGTACTCCCCTCAAGCCAATGCCTCGGAACGCGCTAATCGTGAGGTTATATCAAAAATTAGGTTTTTCCTGAAGGACAAAAGTGATCATCTTGACTGGGACGCAGCAATACCCCACATCTTTGCAGTTCTACGAAGCGATTTTCACACGGCCATTCAGTGCTCCCCATATTATGCCACATTTGGCCAGAACATGTGCATGCATGGTTCCTCATACAGCCTGCTGGCAAAACTCAATATGTTGGAGGACGACACCACCATCAAGAGAACTGACAAATTAAATCAAGTTAGGGAAAAGATTGCCCGAAATTTAGGAAAAGCTCATGAAAAGGCCGCTGAAATCTATAATACCCGCTCTAAGTTTACGGAGTATCGTGTTGGGCAGGAAGTTTTCCGCAAAAATCGTAATTTAAGTAGCTTTCAAAAAGGATTAAATGCCAAGTTTACTCCACGGTATATAAAGTGTCGCATTCGTGCAAAAATCGGAAATGCCCTGTACGAAATAGAGGACCAGAGAGGGAACCTGGTTGGAAGGTACCATGCCTCAGATTTAAGGCCCTAAATAATCTGATCGTTTGCCCGGCTTGTCGTGGGTCGTGCCACACGTTCACTATGCGGTGGTGTAAATCCTCCTGTTCGTTAATCATTTGTACATTTCCTAACGAAGCAGTTTTGTTAGTGATTTTCGCCCCCTGTAAAATGTCTTCACAATCTTTTGCCTTGCTTTACCCTTTTCTGTTAATATGACATGACAGTGCAGCTAGTTGCTTGCCTTTTCTTGCATTCGAGATAGTACCTAAAAAGTGGCATGATTTTACGGCTAGTTTTCTTTGACATTCCTTTTATATTTGCTGGCGCCATTTTTGTTAACCAAAAAGAAAAGAAAATGCCGAAAAAGAAGGCAATTAAGTTTTGATCGTTAGCACGTGCGGTTGGTTTTTTCTGAGACAAAAGAAATTTTTAAAAGACAACGAATAGAAGATTGGTTATATGCGCAAAACAAAAAAATTAATTAAACTCTTAATATTGAAAAACAAAACCACCATTGAGAAAAGAAAAAAACCCAAAGAATTTAACAGTGAGCGGCCACTAACCCAAAGCAAAGAAAGGGGAATTAGTAAGTGCCGCAGGCACTAGAGGCCATATCTAGGCCGAAAAACCAGAGGAGTGTAACAGGGTGAGTTAAAGCCACTCGCCCATACCTAAGGCAGGCCCTAATTGTGTGAAGTGCCGAACAAGCCTGGTGTGTGTGCAACGACCACGCGCTTATCCAACAAGTGCTGTATCGACACCGGCAGAGCGAAAATTTTAGGTTATGTACTACTACCTACAGTACATATCTGACACTAGTATACGCGCACGTACACCTTGCATTTTACATGGGCAGGGTATGTAATCGATCACCACCTGTTACCGGATTAATTTTGTGCAACAAAGACCAAGTCCAATAACGAAGAACCAACTTTATCAAAATTTAATCGGGCATGTACCCACTAAACCAACAGTATTGTACCCAGCGAAAAGAAAACCCTGCAACTTAAAACCACTAAATAAAAATTTGCAAAAAGAAAGAAATCACCCGCAACTAAAATCAAACACACATCATAAAGCGAAGTAAAGCTATCCACATCCCAGAGTATTCCGTGCCTGGGTTAGAAGAAGGATACTCTTGTGCCTAAGCTCTCACCAGGCAAGCAGCAATTTCTTAGGCTCGTCCACTTTTGGATGCCAAGGCTAGACCGCGGAAGGAAAAGAGTTCGGTCCCTGTGGGTAGTCGTAAGTAATATTAAGACGTAGCGTAAATATAAGTAATTTTCTTAGACTGCATTCATTAAATGAACATTGGTAGCTTTAACTGAATTTAATGAAATTTTTCTTTACGAACTATTCGTGTAATGACTTGAATATTGCCCACACCTATGAAAATTTTAATAAGTGCAGTCTGTAGAAATAAGTAATAAGTTATACATAATCTAATCATACAACTGCTTACTACACTATTTTGACGATTGGTGAAATTTTTGTCTGCCAATTAACCAAACCAATCGCTTATTTTACTAGTATGGTAATAAATTTTTTTAATATAGTAACAGAACTCATATGCATTTACCCTAAACCAAAACCCAAACGGGAAAACAAAGTTGTCGGAGGCTAGGGTAAGTAAACGAGGTTACACCAAGCGGCACCGTAAAGTAGTAGTTATCGCATACTACCAGGAAACTCTGGAAGGGTTAAATGAACCAAAAGTTTCACTTGGCAGAAGCTTATCCTGAGCGTGCGCTAATACGCCCTTTAGGTTGGTGTTGGCTATAAAAAAAAATGTGCAATAACCTCGGTATACTCACGTAAATTAGACCCTACGACTTCTGGTTTTATAATCACACTTAAAAAAAAATTACTAAATTTGCATTTACTCCATTGACTTTCGAATATTCTCAAATTTGTATATGTCATTGACACTACAAATTCTATGCTTACGAGGCGATGCATGAGGGTCAAGAAACCTGCCACACAACATCGAGCTAGTCGGCTGGAAAACCACTTGGTGGTGACCATTACGTGCACCCACAATAAGGACCTTAACCCACTGGGTTATCTCTACAGCCTACACATTAATCCGCTCGTAACACAGCCACTACTGGGCATCTATGATTTAATATCATCATTGGTGCTAAGTATCCATACATACATATTATCACAAATATACGAACATACATACACATTACGTTTATACATACGTACTTCGTTTTTAGCAAGTGACAATTTTTTCCACCTGTGTGATCAGCTGTTTCTGCTGTGCTGTGATACATTTTATATCAACCTTAACTGGTTTGTGAATCCGATTTGTTTCTGTGTCGCCATCTGTTGACTAATATATTATTTTGTTGAACCCAGCGAACATTTACTCTACGATTTTTTATTATAATAAATGCTCATATGTCTTGCATAAATAAACTTGTACTCTTGATACGGATTATGATAATATGATTTGCTGCTGGCTGTGCCACAACCTATGCCATTTTATATGTAGTCGACTATCAGTAATTGTAGCTGATGCTGTATCTAAGAGCGAGTCTCT
The DNA here is from genome assembly GCA_951800035.1 of Linnaemya tessellans. Classification (NCBI taxonomy): domain Eukaryota; kingdom Metazoa; phylum Arthropoda; class Insecta; order Diptera; family Tachinidae; genus Linnaemya; species Linnaemya tessellans. Next base: position 62,025,572 of record OX637533.1, on the reverse strand, counting down.
ACGTTGGTGTTGCAATGGGTGTAAAAAGATTGATGTTCGTTTTTACAGATTCTTTGAAGGAACTAAAACAAAATTTGTTGAGCTCCAGAATGAAGCAATCAAGCTTTCGGATCGTATTTCGAACTATTGCAAACTTTTTGATGACTACAAGTCATTGGAAAATTTAAAATCTCCTATCCAATCTTCAACTAAGCGTAGAAAGTCGGCTAGGAAAAACAACAACAATAAAAATAAAGATGTAATACATGTTCAAAATGAAAATAATGTTACGCATACACCGAAAAATACTTTAAATAGTATCAGTGTTACTTCTGATAAAGCTGCCGCTCATGTTATGGATTATTCGTCAAACACAAACTTGCATATTGAAAAACCTGGTGTATCGTCACAATGCGTTCCTGATAAAATTTCAACCCCTGTGCAAGATGTTGACCAGGTTTTTGCCCCAAATTGTAACAACAATCAACGTCTATCTGCCGAGAGGGTTAATAGTAATATCATTGTGCCCACTTCTTACAGGGAATTGCACGTAATTCCTCCCAAAAAGCATATATTTATATCCCGATTTGCTGCTGATACAACGTCTGAGGATATTGAGTATTTCATTAAGTCTAAACTTAATATAAATGTCGATATCTTTGTACATAAATTTAGATATGCGCAAGAAAGAAGTATAACATCTTTTAAAGTTACAATTCCGTTTGAGCATTTTAATAAAGTTATTGAGCAATCTTTTTGGCCTCAACACGCTTTAGTTCGAGAATATGAGCACACTTCATACCAACAGAAAAGAAATATTGCTCGTATTTCTCCTAAAGAATCAGGTGTTCCAAAAAACTAATATTTTGTTCCGATAATCAGCTGCACTTATTATATCAGAATGTCCGTGGATTAAAAACTAAACTCACTAAACTTTTCTTACAAAGTTTCTGCATCAATCATCATGTTATTGTATTTACCGAAACTTGGCTGAATAATACCTTTTTAAACACAGAGATACTCTGTGATAAATTTAATATATTTCGTCGCGATAGAATTACAACTACTACAGGTGGTGGAGTACTAATTGCCGTCGCAAATCGTTTTCCAGCGGAAGAAATAAAAATTAGCTTACCTGTTGATTTAGAGTTTATCGCTGTGGTTCTTAAAGTTAACAAGATTAGCATATTTATAACATGTTCTTATATCCCACCTCAATCGGATCCAATTCTATACAAATACCATATTGATGCTATTAAAATGGTGTCTTCTACAATAAATGCTGCAGATTTAATACTTGTGTTTGGTGACTTTAATTTACCTCACATTAGCTGGGAGTTCTCCAATGAATGCTACTGTTATTTACCCGTAATACTTGATGAAAATGAAAATGACATTTTTAATAATTTATCCGGCGTGTGGCTTCACCAAATCAATGGAATACAGAACTATTTGGGTAAACTCCAAGATTTCGTATTTGTGAATGAGCCAGCTGAATTTACTTTAAACCGTACAGATCCTCTTGTATTGCCGGAAGATCGTTATCATCCAACGATTGAAATTAGTTGCAATTTACATTATACTAATCAAACTAAAAATACTAGTAACAATGAAAAGATTTTCTATTTTAATCGTTGTAACTACAATGAATTAAATAATCTAATTTGTAATACCAATTGGCTTCAGCTGTTGCCTACACCGAATAGTATGTGGGATTCAGTAGACACTATGGTTGACATTTTTTATAAAATTATGTTTGGCTATATGGAGGAATGTATTTCTAAGTATATACCTCATGCAAATGGCGGTCCACCGTCGAATTCTAGACAACTGTCAGCGTTAAAAAACAAAAAGAGTAAATACTACAAGAAGTACAAAAGCTCTGGATCCTCGTTTTATTATAGTAAATATTCAGTTCTACGTGCGAAATATATTTTACTAAATGTACAGATCTATAAAAACTATCTGCATGTCACCAAACTTAGCTTTGGCCATAACCCTAAATCGTTTTTCAACTTTGTAAACTGTAAAAGAAGAGCTTCGGGCTTTCCAAAAGTAATGAAATATTTACGTTCCGAGTCCAGTGATGAGCCTACAGTTAGCAACATGTTTGCGAATTATTTTGCTTCAACATACTCCACTGTTACGTATGAAAAGAACTCTATCTATTATCGTTGATAATTTTACTATTTCGCCACCTGTAATAACTACCTGTCACATCTTTAATTGTTTAAATAAAACTAAGTCATCCAAGATTAGCGGCCCCGACGGGATTCCTAGTTGTGTTCTAAAAAACTGCGCTTCAGCTCTAGCAATGCCTTTGTTCATAATTTTTAATACATCATTAAAATGCGGTTACTTTCCTAAAATATGGAAAAAATCGTTTATTATTCCCTTGTTTAAGTCTAGAAACAAGTCTGATATTAGCAATTACAGAGGTATTGCAAAACTGAGTGATTTACCCAAGTTGTTCGAAAAATGTATGATTGATTGTATAACCCATCAAGTTTATCCTATTTTATCCCCATTACAACATGGTTTTCGTAAAGGATGTTCCACTGCAACCAATATTCTCCAGCTTACAACATTAGTAAACCAAGCTTTCAATAATGGCTACCATACTGACGCAATATACACCGATTTTAGTAAAGCTTTTGACAAAGTAAATCATGTTCTTTTATTAAAAAAATTGGATTTATTGGGTTTTAGCAATATTTTCATCTCGTGGATAAAGTCATATCTTGTATGCAGAACGCAATCCGTTAAATTTAATAATTCAGTCTCAAGAAGTATTCAAGTTAAATCTGGTGTGCCACAAGGTAGTCACCTTGGCCCAATTCTATTTTTACTTTTTATAAATGATCTACCGGAGGCAATTAAACACTGCAACCTATTGATGTATGTTGACGACGTTAAGCTATTTTTAAGTATTAAGCAGCCAGCTGATCATCTTCTTCTACAGAATGACCTGGAAAATTTTTACAAATGGTGTAAAATTAATTTAATGGAGTTAAACTTAAAAAAATGTAAACATCTAAATTTTTCAAGAGTTCGTGGTTCTGTATTTGCTTACAAGTTCGATTTGTACTGCTTAGACACTGTTGAAACATTTATGGATTTGGGCATATTGTTAGACTCAAAACTAAGTTTTGTCCAACATATAACGATGTCTGTGAACAAAGCGCGTAGCTATTGTGAAACGATGGTCGAAGGAATTCAACGATACTTTCATAACAAGACAACTATACATATCACTCGTAAGGCCAATTCTAGAGTATTGTGCCATCATTTGGGATCCTTACTACCAAATACATATTGATCGCATTGAGTCTGTTCAAAAACAGTTTCTTATTTTCTGCTTAAGAAACATTTACCATGACCTAACTCAACTTCCGCCGTATTCAACAAGATTAGCTCTAATTAACCTGCCTACTTTAAGAAGCCGGAGAATAATGCTCAATGTAGCTTTTTCTTTTAACTTAATAAATGGTAGAATCTGCTCCGAGTTTTTATTGAGCAATGTCACGTTTAACATTCCACAACGCTCATTACGATCATTTCAACCTTTATTTGTTAGAACTTTTCGTACCAACTTTGCTATGTCTGATCCACTAAGAAGATTATGTTGTTGCTTTAATGAAATGTATAATTTTATCGATTTTTCATTAGATATATGTATATACTATTAAAAGGAATATAATACTATTTTTAAATAACTAAATTTTAATACCAGATTTCTGGTTTATTGTAATAATATAGTTTGTAAGGAATTTATCCATAAACTAAATTAATAAATAAAAAATAAATAAATAAATAAATTATATATATATATATATATATATATATATATATATATATGTGTGTATATATAAATATGTATATTTATATATATATTATATTTTATAATACCAATATATATATATATATATATATATATATATATATATATATATATATATATATATATATATACATATGTATATTTATATATATATATATATATATATATATATATATACATGTATATTTATATATATATATATATATATATATATATATATATATATACATATGTATTTATTTATACTTATGTATGTTTTGGGTGCGTCGGCTTTTCAATGTATGCGTGTGGGTTTTCTGTGCCCCAAATGCGACAATTTTGCTTGTTTACATACCCGCTAAGATCAAAATGAGCTTCATCTGAAAAGATGATATTTTTTGGCAAAATCGTACATATACACAACCATATTCGTTCAGCGGAAGGCTAAAACTAATTATCTGTCAAATCAGACATGAGCTAAATGTTAATGTTTACGAAATAAGCACTAGTTGAAAAAAAAGTTAGATGGCGGACCCTTTATATATATATATATATATAGATATATATATATATATATATATATATATATATATATATATATATATATATATATATATATATATATATATATATGACCTTCTGCGAGAAAAGGGACGTAGTGTGACAAAAAACTTGTTTGGACTTAAGAGTGGATTCTGGTACCTAAAAGGGTGTAGAATAAGATGGAATGAGTTAGATATCTGATAAAAAAGTTTTTCTTAAATAAAACCATTTTATACCTCATGAAAAGTTGCATTACTTCTAGAGTTGGGAAACTGATTTTTTTTATACATAAATCTAACCAAAAAAACAACTAACGTTGTTTTTTTTTGTTAACAAAAATATTTTATAATATACGAAGACCAAAACTGGTATCAGAAATTAAAAAAAAAAAATTGAATCCAGAGTTGGACAACTGCAATATTTTGTAGTACATATAAGTGACCAAAATGGTTAAAAATGTTTAATTTTTCTTAAATAAAACTACTTTATACCTCACAAAGAGTTGCATTAGGAAAAAAACTAACAAAAAAAAAATCAAAATTTCGATCCCAGGGTTGGACAACTGCAATATTTGTAGTACATGATAGTGACCAAAATGGTTAAAAATTTTAAGCTTTTGTTAAATAAAACCACTTAATACCTAATGGAGAGTTGCATTGGTAAAAAAAAGTAAAATTTCGCTTCCTGGGTTGGGAAATTGAAATTTAACCAAAAAGGCAATTGACGTTGTTGTTTTTGGTAATCAAAACTATTTTATAATTCAGGAAGAACAAACTTGATACTAAAATCTTAAAAAAATCAAAATTTCGATTCCAGGGTTGGACAAATGAAATATTTTGTGGTACATGAAAGTGACCAAAAGGGATACAAATTTTAGTTTTTTGTCAAGTAAAACTATGATATACCTCATCACGAATTGTATTGGTAAAAAAAATAAAAATTCGCTTCCAGAGTTGGAAAATCGAAATATTTTTGATACATAAAAGTACCCACATAAATTCAAAATTTTCTTTTTTTTAATTTAATACTTCAGGAAGTATTAAATTGGTATTATAAAATTAAAAATTCGGTTCCAGATTTGGAAAATCTAAATTTGTTGGTACATAAAAGTAACCATGTAAAATCCTAATATATTTTTTCAGTGAATTAACCCTATTTTATATTTCGCTAAGAATTAAATTGTTATTAAAAATTTTAAAAATTAAAAATTCGTTTCCAGGGTTGGAAAATTTAAATTTTTTAGTACATAAAGGGAGCCATATAAGCTCCTAATTTTGGGTTTTTTATGAGATCTTTTTATACTTCGGGAACAATTAAATTGGTATAAAAGACCAAAATAATTAAAAATCCAATTTCAGGGATGGCATATTGAAATTTTTTGATACTTGAAAGTAACAATATAATTTGCTGATTTTGATTTTTATTATGAATTATACCTACTTTACATATCAGGAAGAAGTAAATTGGTATTAAAAACCAGAAAAATCTAAAAGACGATTCTAGGGTTGGACAATTAGAACTTTTTGTGGTACATGAAAAGGATTTTTTTCTTTTTGTTTGTAAATTAAACATATTTAATATCTTTGAAGGACGTTCAGAGGTATTAGAAAGAAGTAGAACCAAACATTTAGCTTCTTAGCCCAAAAATTTAAACGTTTGCTTAACTGATAACAACATTTAGTTTCTTTTGTAATTAAACATACTTTCTGTTTTAAAAAGAAAGAAAGAAGAAATACATCTGTGAAGGGTATTTAAGATTCGGCACTGCCGAATATAGCACTTTTACTTGTTGGACAAAATCTTGGGCTATAAATTTTGCTTAGATTCAATCTAAACAAAATTATTAATATCGATTATCAATAATTGATCCTGTGCGATTGATGCAAGTGCGATGGGCCTCATAACGAACCTATAGACGGACGGGTCGAGGATTGGTGACCGATCGGGTGGAGGTTTCTGTGACATGGTTCGTAACTTTCGCAAATACTTCCGCCTGCCGGATCATAGCACAGTATTTAAGGGTGAGATCATGGCTGTTGCGGAAGGGATAAGATGGTTAAAGGAAATCGATAACAGACTTCCAGTTCGTATGTTCACGGATAGTAGGAAGGTCATCGAGGCCCTGATGAATCATGTGGTTCAATCTCGGTGTGTACTACAGTGCAAGGATGAGATTAACTCATACACGCAATGTAGGGGCATAGAGATAATATGGATTCCAGGACATCAGGGAATACCTGGAAATGTTGAGGCAGATAGGCTAGCAAAGATGGGAGCATTAATGGCGAACATCACGCTAGACAGTCCGAAGTCATTTCAGGTTTTTAAGAACGAACTAAGACGGTAGGCTATAGAATACAAGAGATAGGCAGCACTCTACCGTAGGTAGGGTGACTAGAATTCTATGGGGGACCCAGATGGTAACAGGACGAAGGATCCTAACGTTGAGTAGGCCATCACTATGGAGATTGGTTTATTTGATAACAGGACATACAGAGTTAAGGAATCACCTGGCAAGGATGGGTATCGTTGACGATATAACATGCAGGAAGAGGACGAAACACTGGAGCACTACTTGTGCTACTGTCCAGCTTTTAGCCAAGTCAGAAGGCAAACATTTAATCAGGAGATTATACGGGAGATGGAATTTCTTAGGGGTTCTAATTGGAGGAACTTGAGGAGATACATAGAAGAAACTGGGTTCTTGACGTAATCGAATTTAAAGGTTACCACGGTATCGGTGGAAGCACCCTACAGAAGAATGGGGACTCCTAATTATAGAGCGCACAACAAGCCCATGAGGCCTAGGTGTAATCCTGAACGGATTGGGATAGCGTATGCCCCTATCTTCAACCTAACCTAACCTATCAATAATTGATATTGGGAAGTGGGAAAGGAAAAATAAAAATCAATATTAAATATTTTCCTTTTAACTATAGTTTTTATTTACAATTTGGGTTTTGTGTAAATAAAATATAAAGTTTGGGATAGATAAATGCTATTCTCGTTGACGCTGGTATAAGAAGTGAAGACTTAATTTTCAAATATAACAAAAGGAAAGTTCGACTTTTGGAAAATCCGCGCAACATATGGAGTTTTCCGAGTGTCAACTCGAGCAACATTTACTAAATTTTCAGTGTTACAATATTGTCTAAATTTAACTGGGTAAGTACACAGGAAGAAAATGTTATAAAAAAGTTTAGTAAAAAAAAGGTAAGTAAAAAAAATTTTTCTAAGTAAGTATAAAAAAGGTAAATATAAAAACGTTTATAATTCGTACAATATACTTATAATTCGATTTGTATATTCAAAATTGTACATTTATTTTTTTTGATTATAAAATGTTTAATTTATAAGGAATAAATATAAAAATTCAATGGATGTACAAAAAGTTTACTACAAAAAGAATTCAAACAACAGATGCAAATAAATGAAATTAAATAATAAAAAAAATGATTTTGTCCAATATAAAATTGGACATGCCGCCAGACCTGGCCTTCAGGCAACATATGGCGGGTTAGTGGTTGGGCAAAGGACATTTGCCAATGATTTAATCGCCTCTAAAATGGCTGTTGTTGGGATTGTTGTGTCCGTTGGTAGAGTTGGTGTTTGTTGCGGTGTTGGTTTTCGCTGTTGTTGTGTCTTCTCCTTTTTCTTGTTAGACTGGATTTTGGGTTTTTTCTTCGGGGTCGCATGCAGCAAGGATGTCAACTGGACGAGTGGCGTCTAATCTACGGTTCGGTCTAATATGGGAAAACAAATACGAATTAAAACTTATAATTTATGGAAATTAAAGTCTACATGATGTATGCTTTATCTCAAATTGTTCATACAAATTAAAGTATGATGTAGTTTAATTTTTTTCCATACGTGGATAAAACGTGTACTAGGTAGATTTTGTATCTAGTAATAAGACGATGAATTAAATTTATTTTTATTTTTTTTTTTGAAATACAACTTGAGGTTACATGCAAGTAATGAAAACAAGAAAAAATAAGAAAGATTTTAAATGTATTCGGCGATAAGTAGATATTATGAGGTTCTAAGTCTTCCGATTTTCCATATAAGGAAGAAAACATAACTTGGCTATCGGCCGCGTTATGACTCCAGAACCGATGTGGACATTTCCATCTGAACCTGGGTAAGTTTTCTCTATTTATCCCAGTCGCCATTCCTGTGGAAGTAGGAGACCGTCCTCTACTACGATAAGATAAGATCTCCAGGTTGAAGATTCGGACTTAAATATCTCCACTTATAGCGCTTTTGAAGGGCCTTGAGGTAATCTTTTTTCCATCGTATTGAGAATTGATGGTGCAGAGCCTTCAGTTTCTCCCATCTGTTAGTGAGCGAGATATTTTGACTGTCGGGTTCTGGGATAGCCATAATAGGAGAACCTTTTCAGAAATGCCCGGGAGTTATTGCCGTAATGTCTGAAGGGTCTTCTGACAGCGCCAAAATCGGTCGGGAATTGAGTATTCTCAAGGGCAAGGATAGTAGAAAACTCCTCAAAGTTGAATATTTGAGTTCCAGCAATTCTTCTAAAATGAAATTTGAAGCTCTTAACGGAGGCTTCCCATAAGCCGCCCATGTGGGGGAATGAACTTCCATTCAAATCCACGATAAAGTTACTTTTGGGGACCATCGTGAACTGCGGTATTAATAAACTTTGAAAATTCCCGTTCTAGCGCTCTACTAGCGCCTAACAAAATTCTGCCATTGTCAGAAGTAACCCTGTGGGGGAGCCCCCGCCTCCCAACGAAGCGAGCGAATGCCGCTTGAAAAGCATTTGACGACAAATCGGACCATGCTTCTAGATGAATAGCCTTCGTGCTAAAGCAAACGAAGACACACACGTAGCCCTTTATAGTACTAGCCCTTCGCAAAATAGACGTTTTTAATTCAAAGGGGCATGCGAAATCTATACCTGTTACATGAAAAGGTGGCGTGAGTGTACATCTTTCAGGAGGCAGGAGAGCCATTATCTGCGAGCATGATTGCTGTCTGTGTATTATACAGACTGCAATTACGAATAATTATTCCCGGCTTAATTCGAAAGACATGAAACTCCGATTGCACCATCCTAATCATTTGGCTACAGTCAGCATGAGCGAGTACATTGTGAATAAACAAGAGATATAATTGGCAAAAGCGAGAATTTCTGGGCAGTATTAGGGGGTAACGCTCATTATATAGGGCTGGACGACCGAGAGTCTGCCATTCACTCGTAAAAGTGAGTCCGAATCGAGAAAAGGATTAAAATATTTTAAAGAGCTGGCAGAGGCATAATAATAATTGGTACTCCTCATTATAAAAGTTCCTTTGGGCTAGAGCAATGAGACGCTTGTCAAAAGTGAGATCATCAGGAGAAGATAATGGTTTATTAAGCCCTGAGAATTTCGAACTTTTCGCTAAGAATTTGGCGAAAAATCGAAAAATTTAACATATAACTCGCAACGCTCGGTTATATGAAGAAAACTTACACAAAATGTCATCTTCCTTGACTTGTGTGTGTAGTGACTGAGTCTGATATTCCGAATCGACAATAACTTTCAGGGGATTTCGATGTGGCCACTCTGAGGATGTCTTTGATAACCATGGTGGCCCATCCCACCAGAGCGAGTTTTGTGCCAGTTCTTGAGATTTACAACCGCGAGTTCCCAGATCAGCGGGGTTTTGTATTGGCACATGTCGCCATATAGCATTCTGAACCAAAGTGTGAATCTGAGAAGTGCGATTCGCCACGTATGTTTCCCATGAGGATGGAGGTTTCGAGAGCCAACCTAATACAATGGACGAGTCAGTCCACAGGGTGACCTCACCAATATTGAGACGAAGTGAATCTTTAACATATTTTACGAGGTTTGTCAGTAAAACTGCGCCATTCAATTCTAGGCGTGGGAGACAAATTGTCTGTATCGGGGCTACTTTACTCTTCGCTACTAGCAAATTATTGAAGCCGTTGTGAGACATATGTTTTTTTCTTTTCTGCAAAAGAGTGCAACATTTTGTGCACTTTTTATGTAAAAATGGCACTATTATATAATATCAAAATAGGGAATTTGTTAGAGAATAAACTTCCATCCCTTAAGAATATTAATTTGTGTCTTAAAACTCCGCCTAACTGCAAATTTTAAGAAATAAAGTGAAACAATGTTACATGTTTTCCAGAAAAGAAAACACCAATAGTCTCACATCGAATATAAATTGTGGCACAGTATGCTACCTTTGATGCGTCTGAGAACTCGTGAATAGAAATTGAATCAGATGGAGTATATTGTAAACAACGTGGGATGGAAATTGTCTCGATGTGACCGAAATCTTGCACCAGAGAGTTCCATTTATAAAGGGATTCAGGTGAAAAATCATCATCCCAGTCCAACCCTTCCAGCCATAACTGCTGCATTAAAAGTTTTCCTCTGATAACTATAGGAGCCAGCCATCCAGCAGGATCAAACAATTTTGCAACTGAGGACAACATTTGTCGCTTTGTTATTCTTGCCGCTTGTTCAATCGGGGAATGTAAACGAGTCAGTGACTGCATTCCACCTTATGCCAAGAGTTTTGATAGAACTGGTGTTGTGGAAGCGGAGAAAATCTAAATCACAAAGATCGTCTTCTGGCAGATTGGAGAGTAATTGCTCATCATTTGCTGTGATCTTCTTCAATGGGAGCCCAACTGATTTTAATGAAGCTATTAGCTGAGTTTGGGCAAATAAAGCTTGGTCAATTGAGTAACCTCCAGAGAGCATGTCATCTATATACGTTTCTGTGCGCAGAATTGAAGCTGCCTTTGGAAAATCGGATTCGGAATCGGAAGCGAGCTGTAATAGGCTAGCTATGGAGTACAGCTGACGCCTAAAGGTTACTGTTTTCAATTGATAATCCTTGATGGGATCGTTAGGGTGGGGCTGAAATAAAATTCGCTGAAACGGCCTATCAGCTGGGTAAACAAAACTTACTGATATTTTCTCCAATTGATTATAATTGGTATTAAATCATTCTGTAGAGTAGGGCCTGTGTGCAGAATATCATTGAGAGAAAATTGAGATTTCGATTTGTGAGAAGCATTGAAAACAACTCTTAACATTAGTAGTTTTATGTTCAGGGCGAACGACGGCATGATGCTGTAAATAGTACGAGCCATATTTACCTTGTGAAACGACTACATTTGATGGAACTTCTTCCATGTGGTGCAGAGTTATTTATTCCTTCAAAGCCTCTATATATTAAGCTTGAAGTTCGGGGGTTTTCGACAAATTCTTTTCCATGCTCGAGTATTGAGCCAGAGCAGTGAACCGCGATGACCAAAGAAAGATTTTTTTCTGGAAAATCTGAAATTTTGAAAGGTAGTCTTTCTAAGTATCTACCATTTTCGCTACGTGTAGTAGTTTCTGTGTAAAAACTTTTGCAAAATTCATCTTCGACCGATCTGGGCTTTGCAATATGAATTTTTTCCTATTCCCAAAACTGCCCTAAAATTTGATTAAGCTTAACAGTTTGGGATACGAACACTGAGGTCGTGAACGTTTGAACAGGCTGCAATTTTATAGGGCCACTTAAAACCAATCCGAAAATGGTATTGTAGGCTGACGTTTGACCACATAAATTTGTTTTTCTAATGCCATCAATGTTGAGCAAGTATTCACAATCATAAACAAAAAAGTTTTAATAGAACAACTGGAATATGATCTGATATATGTGACCAACTTAAAGGGGGCTATTCGCTCTCAACATAATAACAGAAGCATAGAGGATACATTCCTGCGCGTGTTGTAGGTTAGGTTAACAGGTTGCTGGTAAGGGGAAAATAGTGGCCAGCCCACTTGGGCCCAATTATTTGATCCCTTTGTGTTACCTGCATAGGAAGAAAGGTGTGAAGTTAAGATAGGTGAAAAAGAATAGAAGCAAAAAATAGTCGAAGTCTAGGTAGAGAAAATAGCCAGAAGATGGGACAAGAGAGAATTTGTTGCTCGTGCACGAGTTAATTTCCTTTTTAAGGAAATGAGTAAAAAAAATATATTTTGTTTTTTCCGCTGCACTGAAATGTCCACTTCTTTATTTAGTATATTTTTAAGACTAACCAAAAATTGTTTCTTTACATCTATTTATGCTAAAAATATTCTTTGTTAAAAATAATGTATTTTCCTAATTATTGTTTACTTAGGATCTATCGTAAAATATTTATTGTTTTATGGATAATTATGTGTAGTCTTATCTCTAGTCTAGTTCCATATATGTTAAATTGCCGATGTGTTTATTTTAGGTCTAGACCATTGTCTAGTTATAATTATCTTCATCCCTTATTTTATGATCCGTCTGCATTTATTTATTAATGTATTACTGGCATGCTTTGTGTCTGTTAGGTATGTTATGAGTTAACTCTCCCCTGTGTCGAAAAGAAAACGTCCTCGTTTTTATACCTGAATCTGAAGTCTAAGTAATTCTGCCTCGTAATGTCTGTTATATAATTCTTGTGCCTTTCTCTTTTGTTGTGCTCTGTAGCATTTGCAAAGCTGTACCAAGGAGTAGATTATTGCTAGAAGTATTGTAAATATTAAAATTATGTGTAGTGTGGTTATAAATGGATGTAGTAGATTATTGCTAGAAGTATTGTAAATATTAAAATTATGTGTAGTGTGGTTATAAATGGATAATGAATGAATGGATAATGAAATGAATAATGTCGATATATCTTGAATATTTGTAAATTTATTTTCTGAATCTGTATACAGGATTTCGAGTATACTTAATTTTTCATTGTGTTTTTTATGAATGATGTCATAAATTCTTTGTTTTTCGTTAAAGTATATTTTGTCATCTATAGTTATGTTTTGGTCAAACTGCACCAAATGTGGTCCGTTTATAGTTAGGTTGTTTAATGTATTTTTATTATCGATAAAAATATTCCCATTACCCAAGTCTTCGATGTCCGGGTTATTCTCAAGTTTTGCTTTACATTGTGCAGGTTCGTTGTTTAAAATAGTTAGTGTGCAATTATCTTTAGATTCAATTTTACATATATGGGTACCAATAATATTTTTACATATACTTATTCTTTGATAATTATTTTTACATAAAGCAATATTATCATCTAATAATAATTTTCCGAGTTTATTTGCTAAGGGATAGATTTTGTACAGTTTACATTCTTCTTCGATAATAGGATATTTATATATTACAAAAATTGCTTGGCTAAATTCACAAACATGTATATCTGAATATTCGAGTATATTAATTACAGGAATTTTTATTTTTTCATTTTTTATAATGGATTCAATTTCCTCTACATTTAATGTTCCTGAATAAAAGTTATTATTTTTTGCAAAATTAATTGTATTAGTTAATGTTATTAATTCATTGTAAACTTCGTTTAATATTAATTCTTCGTTTATTTTTTCAATGCTGATATTATTTAATATTTTTTCAAATTGTGAGTTAATTATTCTTTGTTGATTACTATTTTCTACAAGTTGGTTTAATCTAGTTTTTATTTCAATTTCATCGTTATGATCTGGAGTACCAGTGATAAATTTAAGAGCTGATCCCAAAAAGTTTAGAGATCTTTTATTTCTTTTGTTCGTTAATTGTGTTTTTAAATTTTCAATTTTCTTGATTAAAACTTGAAGTTCTATATTTTCTTGTGTGTTGTATGCATTTTTCATTATATTTTCGTATGGTTTTAATATTTTTGTAATGTTTACAACATGGTACAAGTATTCATAGTTCTTGTGTAAATATACTTGGTTGTCTTCAATTAAGACATATTTTTTATTTTTTAGATCAATTATATTATTCGCTAGTATGAGTTGGATTACCGTTAATAGGATCACTATCTTTGCTGACATGCTTACTTCTAATGTTGTCCTTGTGTATTATTAATTTTCTGGATGTGGTAATGGTTTCGCCGTTGTCTGCCTCAACAATTGGGGTATTCACACTGTGTGCTATTTAGTCATATTGTCATAAAGTCATAATATTTTAAAAAAGTTGTTGCTGTGCTGCATACAAAAAAAGTTATAAAATAATAGCACTCTTTCAGGTATGTTTTTGTTTCGTCATAAAATAGCTCTAGAGATCTGAGTCGAACAGCTGAAAATCTTTAGGCGAGATGGCGAAAGTGTATGTTTGCCGCCGTTACTTATATATGATTCACGATTAAAAAACGGTTAAAAAATTATTCATACCTAAATGTCTGTACATTAAATAACATTTTTATAGCATAAAAAAAATTAAAAGAGAACTAAATCGCAAAAACTAAATATATACAAGTAAAAAATTTTTCTCGTTTAACTTACGTAGCTGGCAGCCACTGAACGTTTTTCCGTATGCCGCTCCAAAAAAATATGCATTCAGCTCATATCATGGCATCAGCTGATCGATGTTTAAAATAGCATACTAAGTTATGACAGGTTGTTCACACTAGTCATATTTTTCGTGCTATTTTTTTATGACTTATGACTACAGTGTGAATCCCCCAAATATGTTTTTGAAATTTAGCTACGTCTTTACTTCTTGTATGCGTCCTGGAGTAAATAATGTCTCCTTTTTTATATTGGATGAATTTGCGCTTCTTATTGTGGTAGGCCAAAGTTTTTGTTTGAGCGTCCTTAATCAAATCGTATATATGAGGATACCCCCGCTGATTAAAGAACACGTCCTCGGGTTTTTCTTTAGTGACTGAGTGTATAGTCTTATTGTATTGGCGAACTGCCTCAAATATTTTTTCATTAGGAGCAGTAATTCCCTTTTGTGATAACAAGTTTGCGAGTTCGATGATTGTACTGTGTATACGTTCGACTTGACCGTTTGTTGTGGAATGAAATGGGGCTGTAACTACATGCTGTATATGGAGTCTTTCGTATATTTGGTTAGATAAAATTCCATTAAAACTTGCTTCGTTATCGGTAACGACGAATTTAGCGTTCGGGTAAGTGAGAGAGAGAACCTCGTCAATATTTTTATACATGTCCTTTTTTGTTGGTATGTGTCGTATATGACAAAATTTAGAGAACTTGTCTAAACGGGTTATAAAAATTTGTCCGCTGAAGTGAAATATATCCATATGTATATTCTCGCCAGGTTTTCTAGGTATTGGTGCTTCGCCAATAGGAATTTTATTAGGTTGTCTGTCGTATTTGTGAGTTGGACATGACTCGCTGTTATTATTAAATTCGTGGTAATGTTTTTTTAAGTCGGGCCAAAAATATTCTCTTTCTAGTTCTAATATATTATTTCGTACATTTCTATGAGCTCTCTCATGAATTTGTTTAACTAGCAGTTTCTGTCTTTCTACGTCTAATATATCCTCGACTAAATTGTTCGCTTCTACAAATTTTACTGTGGGGAAGGTTTCTTTCAATATATCCCTAATATTAAACATTGTCTCTGCGTCGACGAGCAATGCATTAATCACCTTTGGTTTCAATATTAATTTCATGTTATTTGTCAAATTTTCGTTGGTCGTGAATTTAATATGATGGCGTTTGAATTTAAAAACATTTTTTGATTCCAAAAAATCTTCATTGGTGTGTGTCAGAATTATTTGATTTTTAAACTGATTCAAAGGTTTAGGACTTTGTATTTTTTCAGTCGGTGAACTTTGGGATGAGTGTTGAGATTCATTCGTACTAGAATTTATTTGTTGCCCTGACAATCCGTCAACGACTACATTTTGGTGTCCGGGTTTATATACTATTTTTGCACCATATTCTTCAATAAAGTTTTTCCATCGTTTTAATTTTGTATTTGGGTTTTTATCAGATACAGAAAATATTAATGATTGATGGTCTGTATAAATTGTCAAATCTGCTATTCCATATAAATAATTTCTTAATTTCTGTAAGGACCAGACTATAGCTAAAAGTTCCTTTTCATTTGTTGAATAATTTTGTTCAGTCTCGTTGAGAGTTCTTGAAATAAATGAAATAGGTCTTTGTTTTTGGGAAAGTACAGCGCCTATAGCAAAATTGCTTGCATCTGTGGTTAATTCGAAGGGTTCTTTGAAATCAGGTTGGAACAATTGTACCTGGGCCTCAAGTTCATCTTTGATCTTATTCATTGCTTCTAGAGCAGGTTGGTCTAATTCTATATATATTTTTGCGCTCAGATTTTTGGATACTCCACCGTTTTCGCCTCTCAAAAATTTTGTTAAGGGCTTAACGATTGCAGCGAAATTTTTTATAAATTTGCTGTAATAACTGGCTAAACCTAAGAAGGATCTAAGCTCTTTTAATGTAGTTGGCTTAGGAAAATCTCTAAAAGTTGTATTTTTGTAGGATCTACCGTAATTCCGTTATGTTTAATTATATGGCCTAAATATTCTATTTTTTCTTTAAAAAAGTGAGATTTCTCGGTTGAAATTTTCATATTTGCTTTATGTAAAGCGTTAACTATTGTTTCAATGTGTTCAACATGTTCCTCGGGTGTAGAAGAATATATGAGCACATCGTCGATATAAACGTATGCAAATTTACCTATATATGGCCTTAAAATATCATCTACGCATCGTTGAAAAATTGAGGGAGCATTTTTTAAGCCGAATGGCATCCGTAGGAATTCATACTTAGCGCCGTTGATTGAGAAGGCTGTTTTTTCGCGGTCTTCTTTTTTAAGTCGAATTTGGTGAAAGCCTGACTCTAAATCTAATGTTGTAAAGATCTTTGCTTTACCTAGGTTTTGAATAGTCATATTTACATCCGGAATAGGATATCTATCCGTAATCGTTTGTGCATTCAATTTCTGAAAATCCACAACCATCCGTCGTTTAGGTTTACCTTGGTCATCGGTACCTTTTTTTGCTACAGTCCAGATGGGACTATTGTAGGGACTTTTTCTAGGTTGGATAATTTCGTTATGCAACAAATCCTGGATTTCTTTATTTATAAATTCGCTTTCAGAGTGTGGATATGGATATTGTTTTGTCCATATAGGTTCATCTGATTTCGTTCTAATAGTTCCTTCGATCGTAGTGGTGTATGGAAGTTTTTCATTTGTGTACGAGTTGTTATTCATAATTTCTTCTATTCTTTCCCTATATTCCTCGCTATCTACTGTGAAATTTATTTTGTGCATTCCTTCTTTATTTTTATAAATGATTCTGTTATTAACTAAATCTATAGTTGCCCCTATTTCTTTTAATCCTTGTATTCCTAATATAATGTCTGAGCTTGTCAGTGAATCTATTTCAAAGAATGTCAACTCATAATTTAATAGGTTTATCAACTTTTAACGTATGAATACCCGTGTAATGTTCTTACTTTTATAGGAGTTTCTAATCTTTTACTATAACCTATTTTACAATTTATATCTATATAATTATTTGTTGCATCAATTTGTCTATTAATATATTGATGGTCTTACCTGTTTCTCTATCGTGTCTTTGTAGATGAGGTAGGCCATCTCTTAATCTAAAAAAACTACTTTATTGTCTTCATCTTCATCGTACTCAGCTTTGGTTGAATTGGTCTCGTCTTCCTCCTGGGTGTGGATTATTCTTCTTGTTATGTCGAAGAACTTTTGCCTTTTATTAGTTCGGGCTTCCAGTTTTATTTTTTTCAAAGGATTGTCGTGAATATGAAATTCTACTATATTCCAATGAACTTAAATATATTCCGCTTTTTCAGGATACGTGGTGCTGATTTTGTATTTTATTGAACTATTCCTTTTTTATCTTGGAAGTCCTTTTGTACTCACTGTGTTTTTGTCCCCTGATTAATTATTCCTTTTTTCCTTCAGGATAATGTTGATTCAAGGATCAAGAGTGCAGTGTTCACTAAGTGGCGTTTGGAACCTTTAGTATAGACTTAACTAAGGATCCCGGTTGAGCCCCCAGTTAATTTCCTTTTTAAGGAAATGAGTAAAAAAAATATATTTTGTTTTTTTTCCGCTGCACTGAAATGTGCACTTCTTTATTTAGTATATTTTTAAGACTAACCAAAAATTGTTTCTTTACATCTATTTATGCTAAAAATATTCTTTGTTAAAAAAAAAAATAATGTATTTTCCTAATTATTGTTTACTTAGGATATTTATTGTTTTATGGATTATTATGTGTAGTCTTATCTCAAGTCTAGTTCCATATATGTTAAATTGCCGATGTGTTTATTTTAGGTCTAGACCATTGTCTAGTTATAATTATCTTCATCCCTTATTTTATGATCCGTCTGCATTTATTTATTAATGTATTACTGGCATGCTTTGAGTCTGTCAGGTATGTTATGCGTTAACTCACGCACGCCCCAAGGGAGTCCGCAGCCGAATCAGCCACTGCTCCTAATAAAGAGACTCTGGTTTCTCAGATCCATACCTGACATCTCCGAAATGTCTAAAACGCAGCTGGAGCAATAGTCGTTTTAGGGGAGACCCATGCGTCTAGCATGGACCCCAAAAGTGCAGTGACCAGTAAGTGTGGCCACCATACTGCGCAAATGACCCCTTGCCAAGTTCAAAAGATCCTTTGTCCTCCTAGAGTCAAGGTGCGGCCACAAAACTCTTGATATCACGCAGGTGGATTCTCTGAACCACCTGTCTTGAGCCAATTCAAATAATGCAGCATCAAAGCGTGTCCTGCAGGATGAGAGTGGAATCCCAATCAATTGGTCAGTGTCGGCCTCCTGAAGTGCGGTTCCTCTCCTAGCCAGTTTATCCGCCTTAATGTTGCCTATGGTGGTCCCATGCCCTCGCACCCAGTTTAAGGCTATGCGTGAATGTTCCGCAAGTCCATCAAGGACTATACGACATTCCTGGACAAGTTGGGATGTGCTATACACCCCCGTAAAGGACCTTATTGCAGCCTGACTCTCGGTGATGAATTGGATATCGCGGTCGGAAATCGGATAAAACCTCAGCCACAGCGTTGCCTGTAATATTCTACATTCGTCCGGGAATCTGAAGGACATCTCGTTTCCAAAGTCTGGAATAAAGACACCCCCACCGACCCTCCCTCCCCGCTTAGAGCCGTCCGCAAAAATCTGTACCCCTCCACCAGAGAAAACCTAAATTTCCTACTGATGTAGGGTAGCGGAGGGCAGTAGTCTATAAGGTCTGGTAAATTACCTATCGTCTCCAATATGGGTCCATGCGCCTATTGTGTTCAGTCTGACTGCGGTGCGTAGATCCAGATTCCTAGCAGTTAACACAGGACGCCAGCACAGCACGGCAAAAAGCGCCCTTGTTGGCGTCGTACTAAGGGCACCCGTTATCATCAGCGCCATCCTGC
The DNA here is from genome assembly GCA_951800035.1 of Linnaemya tessellans. Classification (NCBI taxonomy): domain Eukaryota; kingdom Metazoa; phylum Arthropoda; class Insecta; order Diptera; family Tachinidae; genus Linnaemya; species Linnaemya tessellans. The sequence continues at coordinate 62,006,013 of OX637533.1, read as the reverse complement.
GAACAACCCTCTCCATATGGGATCGGTTTCTCGCCACGTCCAGTGCTTTCCACTAGACCACAATGCCATAGAAGAATGAAGGTTTTATCACAGTCCAATGGCCTTTCTACAGATATAGATTGCCTTCGAGGCCTTCCTTACTCTTTCCAGGAGGCTGATTCTGGCATACGTATACGAGCGAACTTATTTATATCCAATATATGTCCATAAGTATGTACATACTTATGTGTCTGTACTTACTCATTATATGCGAAATTTAAGGGATTGGTAGTTTCTCGTATCCCTTTCCGAATGATGTTGACATTTTCATACTCGGAGGATGATGAATAAAAAAAATTCCTGATTCATTGTAACACTAATCTTTCTTAAACACTTTTTTTAAAACTTTTTTTAACTTTTTATAATATTGTTTGTTTACCTTTTTGAGTATTTTTTAGTGTTATAACACTTATTTATATACAATTATTGTGCAACACTAAAGAAACATTTCTATTCGTTTATTATCGAATGACAGAATTAGAAAATTAAGAGCAATCGATATTATACTTCAATCGAAAACAATTCCGTTCACGAGTGTCAGAATTAGTCCCCAGGACATTAGATGTCCATGATAGTTTACTATCAGTTACAATGCCCAAGTATTTGTGACATAGTATCCAAATGGAAACCTGATATTGCCACTGCGACATCGTCTGCGTATGCAACAGATTTATAGTAACATTCCACAATAAAGATGACAGCACCCCCCGCGGATTTCCTCTGTGGGCCCTCCTGGTAATGGTGGCTGTGCCTAGGGTGGAGGTAATAGTTCTGCGTGTGAGCAAATTCAATAAGCCGAATAGTCGTCTGGTCAACACCCAGCTCACTTAGAGCATGAATAATTGCCATCGGATCAATATCCACAACAGATTGGCACCCTGGGAAGTGGGTGTCCATGAGAACCTCTGAAGATTCGATCCCATTAGTGGTCCAATTGCTACATCCTTATGGATGTAGCCGGGTATCGACGGCTGTTTGGCTAGGATCTTACGCAATCTGCATGTCTCGGAGGTAGATTCTACACTAGTGCAGAAACTCCTCCAAGTCTTGCGTTTTGCATTCCTGACTTCGTTCCTGAATCTATTTAAGGAGGCTTTATAGTGTAAGGGTTGACATGAAAGTATATCTAATTGTCCCTACAGCCCTTCGCCATGTAAGGGTTGACATGAAAGTATATCTATTGTCCCTACAGCCCTTGGTTATTTTTGACAGCTGTTAGGGTGCCAGCTTAACATTAGGCGTTCAAAAGAACTGCCAAAATATTGTTGAGACTTTAAAGTAAAAACAAAGGCAAGTTATTGTTGAATTAATGATTCAAGTTAAAGTCTGCTTTATTCACAAAAATACACGGCTTATATACTACCTATGAAATTTTGTGTTAGCCTTTCTAACTTATTTTAGCTTATCCTATAATTATTACTGTCTCTTTCAATATCATGCATTTCTCCATTTCTTTTAATATTTAATTTGCTTTAGTTACACTGGCCAATAGCAATGCTAGCTGTGCAAACATAATTGTCACTCAAATTGCGACGTCACTCAATTTGCATGCAATCGTTAGTTCTATCAACTGCACTGCCAATGCATTTGTCAGTGTATCCACTGCTTACCCAATGGTTGGAGGGTGCGCTATATAATTGGTGAGGATACTGGTTTATTCCTCGCAATCCGTTCTGCGTCTATTAACGCATAGTCTTATGTTACTGTTTAAATTGCTAACTGAAAAGGTCAGATAGCGATGGTTCGAGAAGGAACAGTTAGAGGAGACCTTCCAATCCCGAATCAAATTAACATGCCTTGCACTAAATAGTGTTATAACTAACACCTTCTGTCCATTTGATACAATAAAAGATGGTTCTGAACTCTGATTTGCCACTACTAGTTTATTTTCTAGAATGAAATCAACGATACACTCACCCGTTTCATTTGTGTCCGTGCTGCCTCAGATGTGATGGTGCGCATTTGCGTCGGCTCCCAGTACGATGGGAATACTTTTCGCATTTGCAACCTGTACCATGTTGCGGACCAGGTTGATTGGGGGCGGGCCCTGGTGATCGTGGGCCATATAGCAAGAGGCAAACTACACGGGGAATTACCCTATCTCCCAAGCTGCAGTCACCGTATCTTCATCACTATAATTAGATTGAATGAAGTTATTATGGTTGGCTTTCGCTAGAATGCAGGATCAAATGCTTTTTACACATTACCTGAGTTTTTAGCATACAGCAGTTTGTAGCCCTTTGCGCCGAGTCCAAGAAATTTGCAATCAGTCTATTTGGGAACATCCCGAAGTAACAGATTCCACAGTGTCAGCTATGCCCTCCATTGCTGTGCCCTTGGTTGACCCTTGCGGCCCCTCCATTTGGTCGGGATTTTCGGTATCGGGTTTGTCATCACCCCGGTATACACGGAGCCTGATGCCCATGAACCCATAGTACACCAGGCCCTGCCTCTCCCGGAGTGGAGCCACCGTCTCCTTATTCAGGACCACGATTGCCTTCCTACGGGCACCTACCGGCTCGAAAACCTTTACCACCCTCCAGACGCTGGTAGGTAGGTCAGGATTTCCCTTCCGGAAGATATCCAGGATTGCCGCAGGATCATTTGGTTCAGCGGGAACGATCGCAATTGCTCTCGCTCGGCGGGGCATATCGTTGACCGAGATCAATTCCAAACTCGCGCCGCACCACACTTCCCCTTGAGACTCAATAAGGTCCTTTAATTTGGATATCGACAGCTCGTCCCTGCATGAGACCAGTTTGACGTGGCCTTGGAACCAGCCAGCATCCGTGAATTGCGGCGAGTGTCCCTGAATACCCTCTGGATTCTGCAGGTAGACGTGCAGTAACTTCTGACAGATCAATCCCCATTTTTCATGGTTAATTGAGCCGTCGCTGTCACTACGGTCAACAAAAGCCCTCACCAGCGGGTTTCTATCAACTTCGATGTAAGGTCTATTTATAATCCTTGTCTCCTGCCTGGGGCGCTTGTTGTTGTTGCGGCTCTTCCGCTGAGCGTTGCCTTTTCGGTTCTGAACTAGTTAACGCTTAAGTGTTGGAGCCGCTGTGGGCAGCCAGACAGGCCTTGACCCATGCCAGTGCGGATTTCTCCTCACTGGTTAGGTCCTTAGCCTGTTTTTTGCCTAACTGCTCGATATGGCGTCGAGGAGCCCGTTCTTCAGCGATGACTGGTTGGCATTACGCCTTCCAGTCCGACTTTGCCCTTTGTGTTTGTGGCAGCTGCATGTGCCTCAACTGTGTATGAGACTGCCGTTGCAGCTGCAGATTTGGTTTTGGTGGGGCATGTGGCACTGCTGATGTTACTCCAGGGGTGGGAAATTCAATTTTTTTTATATGTGAAAGTAATCAAACAGGCAACTGTGTTGTTGTTTTTTTTTTTTTTTTTTTTTTTTGCTAACTAAAACTGCCTTAGAATTTAGGAACCAGGGTTGGACAAGTGCAATATTTTGTAGTACATGAAAGTGACCAAAATGGTTAAAAATTTAAAATGTTTCCTCAATAAAACTACTTTATACCTCATGAAGAGTCGCACTGATAAAAAAAGCAAAAAAAAAAAAATTAATTAAATTTCAATTCCAGGGCTGGGAAATTGAAAGTTTGTTTGGTACATGCAATATATTGGTAAAAAAATAACAAAAAAAATTTAAATTTCGTTTCCACGGTTGGGAAATTGAAATATTTGTTATGCATTAAAGTAACAAAATAGGAAATTGACGTTGTTGCTTTTGCTAATTAAAACTATATTATAATTCAGGAAGAACAAAATGTGTATTAAAATCTTAAAAAAAATTCGATTGCATGGTTGGACAAATGAAATATTTTATGGTACATGAAAGTGACCAAAAAGTGTAAAAATTCACTAGGAATTGCATTGGTAACAAAATAAAAATTCGCTTCCAGAGTTGAAAAATCAAAATATTTCTGGTACATAGAAGTACCCCCATAAATTCCAAATTTTGTTTTTTAGTGAATTAAACCTGTTTTATACTTCAGGAAGAATTAATTTGGTATTAAAAATTCGGTTTCAGGGTTGGAAAATCTAATTTTTTTTAGTACATAAAAGTAGCCATATAAGTTCCTTATTTTGGTTGTGTGTGAATGAAATCTACTTCGGGAAGAGTTAACTTGGTATTAAAAACCAAAAAAATTAAAAATCCAATATCACGGTTGGAATATCGACATTTTCTGATTCATAAAAGTTACCATATAATTTGCTATTTTTGATTTTTATGATGAATTATACCTACATTATATATGATGAATTCTTTCTGTTTTAGCAAGAAAGAAAGAATGAAGAATTATATCTGTGAAGGGTATTTAAGATTCGGCACAGCCGAATATAGCACTTTTATTTTGATTCCGTTCTTCCTCTTTGTTTTCAGCAAATTTAAGTAGAATCTGTACCTATGTATTATTTATGTATCTATAGGTATATGATCAAATGTATGAACGGTAAGTATGAGAATGAGAAGTTATGGAAATGACCGTTAAGTGTGTAGGTATGTATTTATTAATCTATTTGTGGATGTAATCTTCGTTTAGGACAGTTATTTAGATATATATTTATGTATTTACGAATAAACGGGGTTCATATAGTCGTTCAACTTTTATTGAAACAACTTTTTGTATAATTTTTTGGACATTTTATTTTCTACTTACATAAATGATTATGTCGGTAATTTTTTTGAAAGGTGTTTAGGAAGGATAATCTCAACTTTCTTCTTGACGATTTCTAATTATGTATTTTTTATTTTTCATTTTCTTCCTTCAGTTTTCTTTTTCTTTTCAGCGCCTTTTTCTAAAAAGTTTTAACTTATTTTTATGCACAGGTACATACTTCAACCTTTGTTTATTCATTACATACACATGCACGCATCCACAATAGATTTTTCTTGGCCTGTGGTATTATTTCTTAAAATATTTTTTTCTTTTTCAATAAGCTGGTTTTATTTCAAAAAAAATTTTGTTTATGAAATAAATAATTTACTAAATACTATGCACACTTAAATTTTCGTTTATTTATTTTCACTGTTCTGGTTTTTTAGGTTTACTTCTGTCCACTCACTGTGTTAAAATAATGGACTGTATGTACCAGTGAGTTTCTCTTTTGTATATGAATAAATTGCTTTGTATTTTTCGCTGGATAACTTCTTTCAGTCTTTAAGGACCATGAACAAAATCTTGGGCTACAAATTTTGCAATTTGGGTTTTGTGTAAATAAGATATAAAGTTTGCCTTTGGGATAGATAAATGCTGCTCTCGTTGACGCTGGTATAAGATTTAATTTTCAAATTTAAAAAAAGGAAAGTTCGGCTTTTGGAACAAACACATTTTTAACCGATTTTATGGTGTATAGCTTATTTTATTTTTAAG
>OX637533.1:61980581-61995581 GCA_951800035.1 Linnaemya tessellans | reverse complement strand
CAGCATGGTCGGAATAATATTCTCCGGGCTGATCGTACGCCCCAAACCTTCCTCTACATACGACCTCCAGTTGCTGAATCGTGAGCAGACAAAGACGACATGCTCAGCATCCTCAACCACTTTCCCACCACAGTGTGGACAGAACGGAGAGTCGTCGTGCTTAAAACGAAATAGATATGACCTAAAGCAACCATGTCCAGACAAGAACTGTGTTAGGTAATAGTTCAGATCACCATGTTTCCTAGTCAGCCATAATCTGATGTCGGGTATTAATGAATAAGTCCATCTTCCCTTTTCAGTGGTTGACCACCGTTCTTGCCATTTTTGCATACATAAATCAGAGTTAGGGATTTCTAAATCGATAAAGATCATACCCGCAATGATAAAAGCCGCCTCGTCCGACACTGTCCGAAATGCACTACATACTCTTAAAGCAGCTACCCTATACACAGGGCATACCAGCCCCACATATGTGGAATATCTAAGTGAGTCTGACCATACCGGGTGTGCATATAGGATAATGCTCCTTACTACTCCAGCGAGCAGTTTCCTCTGAAGATACTTTGGCCCTCTCGTGTTTGGCATGATCCGAGATAGCGCCAAACAGGTCCCTGATGCTTTGGATGCTATATATCGCAAGTGCTCGCGGAAAGATAGCCGTGTGTCAATGATCACACCCAGATATTTCAGAAATGCCTTTGATTCTATGGAGCAGGTGCCAACATTGAGGGTAATAGTTTCCCTAGCCTTACGACTACTAATCAAAACCGCTTCGGTTTTATGATCAGCTAGAGTCAATCCCATTGCAGTGATCCAGGACTTTACTAATTGTACGCTGGCATTTGCAATGGTTTCTGCCTCCAGCAATTCCTTAGCCTCACACACCAGCGCTATATCGTCTGCAAATCCCACAATCTGTACTCTCTCAGGTAACCTCAACCTTAGTACTCCATCATACATTACGTTCCACAACAATGGTCCAAGTATCGATCCTTGGGGAACACCACCACTAATCCTACGTTTCCTTATACCCGCATCTGTAATATAGATCAATTCCCTATTCCAGAAATAATCCTGCACTATCCTTATCAGATATTCTGGGATGTCCAATCGAGTTAGAGCATCAACAATATGCACCCAACTCGCTGTGTTGAACGCGTTCTTCACATCAAGCGTCACAACTACACAGTACTCTTTTGTGCCATTCCTCCAGTTCGTGCCATAGATAGCTCGTGCAGCAGTTTCTACTACAATATTTATAGCATCCACTGTTGAACTCGCCCTCCTGAAGCCAAATTAATTGTCTGATAGACCATTTCTGTCTTCAACGCAATTCCCAAGTCTTCGGCAGATCACACCCTCTAGCAACTTCCCACATGTATCTATCATACACAGTGGCCGATAAGATGAGGGATCATCTAGGGGTTTATTGGCTTTTGGTATTAATACCAACTTCTGCCTCTTCCATCTTGTTGGGAAAATTCTTAAGAACTGCTCGGGACAAAGCCTGACGGCCTCCTTTAATACTATATTTGGAATGCAGTCGAGTCCCGGTGCCTTCTTGTCTCTAAACCTAGAGACAACGTCCTCAATCTCAGCTATTGTAACCGGGGGAAAATTTACTGTCCCAATTGGAGGGTTGTGCTCCCAAGGTGGTGCGTCCTGCTGGGGAAGGAGATGGTCTACAATTTCCTCCAAGATTGGCCCCTCACTCGGTTGCAACGGGGTCAGGCATTTAAGTTTTTTGGTGACCAGCTTATATGCGAGACCCCAAGGATTATCATCCACCTCATCACAGATATTAAGAAAACACTGCCGCTTGCTCCTACGAATTGCATCCTTTAGGGCCTTCCTCCTATTCCTGTAATTCTCCTGGTACACGCTATTCTCTAACCTACCTCGAGTTCTTGTATACTGCCTTCTGGCACGTATATACTCCGCCCTCAAGCCGGCAATATCATCATTCCACCAATAATTCGGTGACCCCTTTCCGGATCCTTTCCGCCTCACCATAGATGCATCGCACGACCGCGTGATATGGTTTACCAATTGTTCTGCCATATCCTCAGCTGAACCATTTAATTCCATACCTTCCATACAGATGGCAAAAATATCCTTATCAAAGGTATTCACTTTCCATCCCGACAAACCTTGTGCACGGGGAGTCACATGCCGTATATCATCCTGTATATCCATAATTATGGCACTGTGATCGCTGCGAGTATAAACATCAGATACTCTCCAGTTTACACGGTTTATAATGGTATCGCTGGCAAACGTAATATCAATAATTAAACCACCATTTCCTCCTCTAAATGTTTCCTCATCTCCAGAATTCAAGAGCACAACATTTAGCGCAGAAAGGGCCTCTAATAGCATCCTTCCCCTTGCATTTGTCAAGGGGCAGCCCCATTCAACAGCCCACGCGTTGAAATCCCCTGCTATTATAACAGGACCCCTGGCTGCTGCGTCCATCACTATGTTGTCTATAATAACACGAAAGTCATCAATAGAATACCTAGGAGGAACATAACAGCTGTACAAACATATGCCGGAAACAGTGGCCCGCGTGTACCCACATTGCGGTGATAACCTCTCCCTCAATATCAAAGAACCGGTAGTCTATATAGCTGCTGTATCTGTATCATCAGTAACCCAATTTGCAGATACAATCTTCTTATATGGCTCGCTGAGTACAGCAACGTCTACCTTTAAGTCTCGTACGGTTTGCCTATGCAACTCCTGTGCTGGTTGGCAATGATTGAGATTTAGCTGTAATATGCGCATCCTGATTATTAAGTAGTGTTTAACCTCTAAGCTTTTGTAGCGCCCTCTTGTAGTACGGGCAAACTACGCATCCGGTGACATGGTCACCATTAGTACTTCCACCCTTTCTACAGAGCATGCACGAAGGTCTGTTGGAACATGTTGCAATCTTGTGGCCAGCTTCCCCACAACGCAAGCAATTTCCGGATAGATCCTGGCCGCTACAATTCGTCGCCCTATGTCCAAAATCGAGACAGTTGTAGCACCTCTTCGGTGCTATCTTTTCCCGTATTCGACACACGACCCAGCCGATGCGTATCTTGGACATCTCTAGAAGACGTCTAGCTAGAGGAGCACTCAGGCCAATCGTGGCAGTTTGTGTTCCCCCATACGCTCTCCTCAGTGATTTAATTGCAGTCAACTGCAGTACCTTAAAATCGTTGGATTTACTAACTATGGCGTCATAGATGTCCTCCTTGGAAGTCACCTCATCTATGTCCCTAATTTCAATCCTAACCTCTTGGGATAGTGCCCGTACTTCGGCAGTCCCTCCCAGTACCGCTTCCACCTCCGACCTGAACACACCTATATTCTGGTGAGCGGGTTTAGTGAGCTCCAGTAGCAGCTCACCCTTCCCAGTCTTCCGAATGCCCTTCACATTCTCCCCCAGATTACTAAGTTTAGGGTCCTTTTCACTTGCCTGAGAATCTCAGCATAGGAAGCGTTCCCACATGTTTTAATAACCAGGGCATCCGAACGTGACCCCTGCGTACTCCTAATCGTATTTCTATTCGCTTCCCTGGGACGGACCTTTATCCACCCAGGTTCCTTAGTGCCTGGGTTCGGCAAAGCAGCACCATTCGCTGCCGCCGATCCCACACAGCTACCTTCACTACTCCTGATAGCATCTACTGCATCCTTCCTCTTCTTCTTAGCCCTATTCCCCTTTGGCCCAAGAGTACTTTCATCTCTCCTACGCTTCGGGGTCGCAGGGACAGGGGGAGATGGTCTTACCATAACCCCTGTCTGCGTCTGCTTATTGCAGGGCACCTTGAGCTGACCAGTTCCACTGCTCAGCTCATCTGCCACCTGCATATACAATGCCTGTATTTCTCGAGACATCGATACTATATCCTTGTGGACATTCGATCTTGTCTTGAGAAAGTCTAATAGCTTTGCTATCCTCTCTCCTAGTTTTTCAACCTTGCCTTTTGGTTCCTGACCACCATCTGTGGTGCCAAAACCTACCCTATGCGGCGTGTTCACCGCCGTAGGGGGCGATCTCGCGATCACCAGCCTCTTCAGGAATGGATTCTCAATTTCGCCATTTCCAGAGCTTTCCGCTTTCGCTTCTAAATTATTTCTATTGATCTTCATTCAATTGGGTCCAAACTCGCAGCCGCTGTCTCCGTTCGTTGTGCAGTCACGTTTAGATCCCATGGGTGTCTTTGCAAGCAGTGAGGTCCATGCGAGGGTTGACGAAGAGACCTTATGGATCAATCCGCCAGAGCCAGATCCGTGCTAACCGGGAATCAACATCCGGACCTACACCACCAACTTAATGATGACGAACTTCAAACGTACTTTGAGACTTGCCAAGTTTTAATAGGACGGAGGCAGTTGTGGCGTTAGCCTGAGAGCCATTTCTGTACAAATTCACTCATACATACTTAAGTCCCAGAATACCACATCTACCAGCCCAGGGTTCTACCATTTCAATTCGTTTTCCCAGGAATGCCATAATTAAGACCGTACTGGACTTGGTCTTAATGCCAGGGACTTCAAAGCCCCATCTCAGAGTGCCAAATAAAGGGCCACACTGAATAACAGGTCTTCTTGGGGCATCTTTGTTCAAGCCCTCCAACCCGTTATAATAACTCAGGGCCGCGGGGTCGTTACTCCCCGTTATCCGTACAAAATATCCTTATGGATTTTATATACGAATATCCTTGCGGATGTATATATATATATATATATATATATATGTATATGTATATATATATATATATATATATATATATATATACATACATATGTATATATATATATATATATATATATATACATACATATGTATATATATATATATATATATATATATATGTATATATATATATATATATACATATATATAAATATATACATATATGTCTATACATAAATATATACATATATATATATATATATATATATATATATATATATATATATATATATATATACATATATATATACACACATATATATATATATATATATATATATATATATATATATATACATATATATATACATATATATACATATATATATATATATATATATATATATATATATGTAATTTATATGCCGGGAATGCATACTTTGGACCATGTCTATTGGCTCTGGTCGTGTTTGAGGCTTAGATGGTCTCTGTGGATTGTTTTGATAAATCATTTGTTGTCTATGTTGACAAGTTGGCTGGTTATTTTGAGCTATATGAGCTAAATGAGGGTAGAATCTGTTTGTATTTCTCATTTCAAAATTCTGTTTGGGAGATAATAGCAGTGGTGCAATGTGAGCATGGTTTGCTCGAAAATACTGATTCTGAAGTTTCAGACAAAGGTGGTGGGCCTGTGGTAGGTCCACTGGTTCCCTTATTCCTAAGAGACGTGGTAAGTCCCCATTTAGACTCCATATAAAGGTGTGTAGGGCTTTGTCTTTGTAAGATTTTGTAATTAAATTAAGTGATTCATTATTCGTTTGCAAACATCCTATCTTATTTAGTATTAGTGAGAGATGGGTGTATACTCTCTGGTAAGAGTTTTGTACACTTTTGTTACCCTGTACCAGGGTTATCATCTGGTACTCTAATGTTGATAAGTCTCGCCTGTCACCGAAATGAACGGTTAAACATTCTGAAATGGCTTGCCAATTTAATGGAGTATTATATGATTCCAGTGAAATATCGGCGTTGCACGTAATTTTATTCCTGATAACGCTGAGAATGCCGTAGTATTTGGGCGTTCTTATAAGCGGCTTATAAATTTCTAAAATTCTGTCTACACTCTTCCATGAATTATATTCCTCCGGTTGAAATGAAAATTCCTTTAAGCATTTAACTACGTCCGGAATTTTGTCCATGTCTTGTAAGTTACTCCTATGTCATTCGTCTATCTGTTGGTCGGTAACATTTTGTATATTTGCATGCGGGTTTGGAGCCGCCTGGACCATTTGAGGTCCTTGTTGCATAAAAATGTTTGTGACAACATTTGAAATGAGTGTCGTTAAATCGTCCATGTTCATTTGAACGTTCTGAAGAGGATTCGCGGGAATAACGGGTGGTCGGATCAGATTACTTGGATTTGAAAAATTTTGTTTATTATTTAAATCTTGACTTATAGTATTAAGAAAAATGAAAATTTTAGTGGCCAGAGGGTTTTAAATCATATAATTTTGTACAAGTTTTAGTTTCTGGGTTGTAAATTTTTGCTTTTAATACAAATCTTACTCTATACTGGATCTCCTCCCTGAGTTCCTCTATTGCTTCTGGTGTAACCCGTACTTCTGGTGATTTCGCTTCTTTGTTTATGGGTAGGACAGCAAAAGATGATAACCCTATGAATTTTATTTCTTCTGGTTGTATGTCTTCGGGCAGCATGAGCACACTTTAGTTTTGATTAGCACTTTAACTATTTTCTTTGTTACTAATGCGGGCAGGTACGTAATACCATTCCTTTTGCCGTAGCTACTAAGTTCTTTATTTGAAGTTTTGTTCATAATTTATGGATCTTAAAAAGTTAGGATCACCTTTTATGATTTTTGCTAATTCAGTTCAAGGATTACTATGTTTCACTTTTAATATTTTTTCAATTCCTTTTTTTCCCAGAGATATTTGTTTATTTCTTTAAGAGTCACTTTAAAAATTTTCACATTGTCCTTACTTGTTTGTTTTCAGGACTTTACTTTTTTTTCCACTACTTTGGCTGTTAGAGAGTAAATTTTAAAAAAATTTTCCGCGTTATCCTTACGTCTTTGTTTTCAGGACTTTATTATTTGTTTTTACACTACCTTGGCCATCAAGGATTTTAACTCGGTCGTCAGTTAGAGATTTCTTTGTTAAATCTCTTTTAAAAAAGAACACGCCTTTTTTTTATTTAATTGGTTTTAATTAATTTTATTTAAGCTGTTTTCGGAGCTGAGTTACTCTATTACTAACCGAACTTAATAACTGAATAACTAGCGTTTTACAATGTTTGCGAGTAAATACCCACACTTTGGTGGAGTAGTGATTCTACAGTTCTCTGAGAATTCACAAAAACTTAACAAAAAAGTAAATTTGACAAAAATAATTTAATAAAATAAAATGATTTTTAATTCCTTGGAAAAATAAGAAAAATGTATTTTAATAAAAATTAACAAAATAAAATAAATTCTTAAGAAATTTGTCTGCAAGTGCATAATTTTGGCTGCATGTGGGTGGTTGTGAGACCCAATTATTTTTTAGTCAAAAGAAGAAAAGCTTACATGACAGTTTTGATCTTATGGAAAAATTGTTTCTTAAAGGGTGACAACTTTTGTGGCGTTAACTTATATATATATATATATATATATATATATATATATATATATATATATATATATATATATATATATATATATATATATATATATTTTTTTTTTTTTTTCTATGGACGTAATGATAGCAACTATCAATAGTGGCCCCACGACAACTTCACCAGCACCACCCTGGGACAGCTTTGGCATTTCATCAGGGTGGGTAGTATTATCAGTATTATTCCTACGTCCTCCTTAGTTCCTAGGTAAGGAGGTTCGGAACTGATGCGCATATTTAATCGTCAATTGCTAACGAATCCTAAGACGTACTAACTCTCCTACGAATCTGTGCTAATCTGCGAAGTTCTATTAGAACAAGCTGTACAAAACTACACACGCTGGTCCAATTATATATATATATATATATATATATATATATATATATATATATATTTATGTATGTACATATATATATATATATATATATATATATATATATTTATGTATGTACATATATATATATATATATATATATATATATATATATATATATATATATGTGTGTGTGTGTATATATGTATATACATAAATATATATATATATATATATATATATATATATATATATATATATATATATATATATATGGCCAAGGCCGCAGAAAAGGGGAATTCAATGAAATTTTTTTTTTTATTATCTAGTACTTTTGTAATTGTCATATGTTTGTGTACAATCCAAAGCCTCCCAAAACACAGAAAGTACATTTGTGAATATAAATAAACATCAACATTTTTGAGCATTAAGTTGCAGTTTACCGTTCGCATTAGAAATGAGGGATAATATCGCACCAGTTAAAAAGGTAATAATAACTGATTAAATCAAAATTTCTTTATGAAATCTTCAATCGTTTTATGAGATAATAATATACTTAACTGATTTAATTTAATATTTACGTGAAAATATTATTTGGAACCATTTTCGATGGCTTTCATTTGAATCCAAAATTTTCTTGTGACGTTCCAGTTTTTTTTATGAAAATTTTTTTTTAGCAAAGTCTAACTCATATAGACGTTGTAAAAATTAAATTTTTTTGATGTGTTTTCTGATAAGAATAAGAATATATATAAAAATCGGGAAAAATATTGCCAAAATTGTTGTAATTATCCACCAAAATACGGTGATGTTCCAGTCTTTTTCTTTAGAAAAAAACATGTGTTACTTAATTATTAAATCCATCAACATTATTACAGGCAAACCTGAGCAAAGCTCAGAAAAATCATAATTACCTAGAAAAATTAAAAGCCACTGGTAAGTACGATGAATACAAAAAGCATAAAGCTGATACTCTGCGAGAACGACGTCAGAGGGAAAAAATACGGGAGGAGAAATTGCCGCTTAAGCAACGTAAACAAATATTGGTTGATCGGCGTCGCGCTGGTCGTGAACTAAAAAATAGTTTTAAATAGTAAAAAAAATCAACGTCTGTAAAATTGAAAATAAAACAATCTCACTTGTTGAATGTTTGTAAGACACTCGTTTATTCTACAAAATATCTTTACTTAAATACTAACAATAAAATCTTACAACTGAAAATTAAAATGCTCATGCGTACGTTTCTTGAAATTTAAAGTGATAACACATGTAAGATAAGATGTATGTAACCTAAGTAAATATGAATCAATAAAATGTGTCTAGACTAATTAAAATAGAAAATATGTAGCCTAAACAAATATGGACCGCAACATGTATTTGATAACATGTGTAAAAATAAAACTAAACGGCATATGTTTAAACCGTACTTAGACTGAGCACTTAAAACGAAAATCAATTTTATCTTATTACTAAAGTTGTTAACACATGTTCAACTAAATTGAACATTCTGCCGGGCACAACGCCGAGCTCATACGACTATTTAGCTAAATGTTTAATGGATTTTATATTTAGTTATTTTGAATTCTAGAATCTACGCAACGGTAATGGAGTAGAAAACCTTACATTTACAGTATCTTTTGAATTACAGCATTTTTTCTTAATTATGAAGCTAATCAAAATTATAACAATAATAATAATTAAAGTTAATGATATATGCCCGGATGCAGTATGAAAGTGGAGACCTCTTAAACTGATGGTGTTGCCTTTCATGTTCTGAACCTCATTTTTAAGATGATTTATGTCTTCCGTATTGTCAATCAAAGTGGAATTGAGGGACCTTACCAAGGTAGCATTTATCTTCTCAGGATCTAGCTTCCAGGATGATGCTTGAATTGAAGACCTTACAACCGAGCCTAGCTTCCGCGATGCCGGCATGGATACTCCTTCGTATTTTGCAGTACAGCCAAATGATAGCTCTAATATCCCTTTCATTGGCAATGTTACCCAACTCCGATTACCTTGGCCGCAATCCACCGTTAAAATCATGCCATCAAAAACCGTGAAGATCCATTTGTTGTCCGTGGATAATTTCTTCCAGATTCCCTTCCTTGGAAATTCCTCAAACGTGCATTCTGCATTTCGAGACTGTTTTAAAGCAGATACCTCACAAGAGCGCTCAACGGCCGGTTTCCAAGGCATATTTCCGACACAGTTGTATTGTCCCTGCAGACCTTTCTCACAGGTGTTTAATTCGGCTTGTGAAGTCAGATAGTACATGTTAGTAGCAAAATTGTATACTATAAATTTATCTTCCACTTTCGGCATTACCACGGTACCATTTATATTAACTGGGAGTCTGATTAGTTCATATATCTCAGAGCTATGTAATTGAATCAAGGGAATTTCAAGCTGAACCACCAACTGCTTCTCAATTATCATACCCTTTGCTTTTATTCCATGATACGCTTCCTTAAGTTCAGTACCCGTTGCCTTCCCTGGTAAAACTAGATCCTTTGGCATCATTTTCTCTATTTTGTTTAATTCTTCATGGAGCTGGGATGGCGTCAATAGATTAGTATTCACATGTCCATGATTTACGTCAATCAGCATATTGATCACCGCAGATTGTAATTCATAACACTCGTCGATCATTAAGTTTAATTGCATTGACAAAACCCAAAATATTAGCGTCTGGTGATCTGCCTTTGTCTCATTTTTTATTCCTTCTAATATGTTTTTCAGCTGATTGTACATCTTCTTGAAGTTTTCGTTTACATCATCAGTTGTCTTCTTTAAAACATTTAAAGTTGAATCAACTATGGATGTTTGCTGTTTAATTAACTTATCTAAGTCTTCTTGGTTGTTTAAGATGTTCTTCATATTTGCCTCCATTTCTTCGCGATCATCAGCGTCCATCATTCCAAAAAGGATGTGATATATTGACCCAACAAACTCAAATGGAGCTCTTTTCTTTCTAGTTTTTCCGATAAACAGCTCGTTATTCTGCATAAGCAAGGTATACCTTCTGTTCATTGCTGACATAACCATTTGACACGATTCTTCATATACTTCTAGATTTGGGCACACCTCATTTACTTTCGTTATAAGCTTCCCAATTCTAAGAATCTCTTCAAAATACAACGATAAGTCGAAATATACTACGAGATTCCACCTTGAATCGATTGAATCTACTCGTCCTACATGATCCAGATAAATAGCGGTATTTGGCGAAAGTTCCTTTACTGACACGACTTCGTTATTTCCAATAGGCAGACTTGTACCTGACTTCATCAGCAGTAAAAACAGAAACACCACTAGCGGAAATATATCATTCCACTTCTGCTTTGTCTTTTTTGATTGTTTTAGTTCTGTTAAACAGGTTTTTACTGGTGGAGGAGTATTGGTCTTTTCATCAACAGCAACCAACGGAATTAGTTTGTTAACAGGTCGCTTAAGCAAGCCGTTCGGTATTTTTAGCGTGACAACTCCTACCTTACCGTCTTTCCCGTAATGGCTTTCTGCAACTTTCGCTAGCGGCCAATTTGCTGGATTAATTTTTTCATCCTTTAGACTTTCCATAGCTTCAAGATGATCTTGGGCATTGCGGGTTCTCTGTAGTTCGTGTTCTTGTTTGGCCTTCATTAGAACAACGTTATTCTCTTTGAATGTTTGAATTTCTTTTTCCAATTCAGCCGGTCGAATCGTTATTATTTCCGTTTTTTCCTGTAGTTCTTTGCACGCAGGAGAAAAGATTGAATTGTTAGAAACAGAAATTGAATTTGGCGTTAGAGTTGTATCGCTAGCGGAATTTACAGTTGAGTCATTGGCTAGATGTCGATCCGCTTTAACTTGACCTTGTTGTTCTATGGCGCATACTGAAAGATGACTTGTTTCATTTAGAGTTGTCTCTGGGTTCTCGTCATGTTCATGTGTTTCATTGGAATCGGAGAATCGCACCCTTATTTGAGGATTCTGTTGATATGTCGAATTAGAGTTGTCAATAGTTTTGTGTGTAGTGTCGTCAGACTTAATAGTTTCTACATCATCTGGAATTTGAGTTTCTTCTTCATCTACTTCATCAGCGGAACTACTGGTAGACTCTTGTGATTTTTCAACCAAATTAACGGTTTCCAAGCGTTTACTTCTCAAATGTTCGTCTACCGGAATTTTGTCATCAGTTTCATTTAGTTTTTCAGTAATTCTACGTGTCATAAACTCTTTAAGACAAGTGGAATTCATGTCAAAACTACCATCATTCGCTTTTTGCTCCAATAGTTCAGTTTTTTGAATATCTAAAACTTCAGCACCACCGGTATTTTGAATATCTGTACCAATTTCGCTTTGTAAGCCCAACATTTGATACATAGTTTGCTGTTCTATGCCTAACACCTGCCTCTGCATTATTTGTTTTGCTTGCAGCAATTTTTTCTGTCCCTCCTGCCATTTATTTAACTCCTGAAGTCTTTTTACAATTTCTGCCTGTTTATCCGTTTTGGCAAACATATTCATATTCGAAATATTTTCCGCATTTAATTCGGCTTGCTTTCTAGAGTCTCCAAGCTGACTGTTCTGTTTTTTAATAGGTATATTTACTATTATCCTATTTTCTGCATCTACTTCAGTGGTTTCATTGAAAATATCTTGGCATATTCTATCTTCTTCATCATAGACAGTATTTGTAGGTAACTCCTCTAGCTCCCAGAAGCGTTCTAAGTTTGACGTAGCTACTAACGCTTTCCCAGAATTATGGTTTTTATTGACGATACCAGATAAAATCCACCCAAATATCGTGGATTGCGCCAATATCCCATTCTTTTTTAATATGCCTTCTTCCATTATATGGGTTATTATGTCCATGCCAATAACGATATCTATACGATCCGATTTATTTAGAGTCGGATCTGCCAATACATAATTGTTCCAATCGCTTGTATCGAATTTGAATGATTGGCTTGGTTGTGCTCCAGTAAGTTGCGGTAAAATTAGCGCATCTGCTTCCACAAAGCGATCACTTAAAAACCTTGGCTTCAATAATAATTTTGTTTTTGCTCTCGACACCCCAACTAATGCACCTCCTAGACCATAAATTTCTGTTTTGGATTTATTTCGTGGTAACCCTAATATCTGAGAAGCTTCTTCTGACATTGTGGTTACTTGCGAGCCTTGATCGATTAAAGCTCTTAATAATATATATTCGCCATGTGCTGATTTTACCTTTAGCTGTACAGTAGCTAGCAACACATCGACTGGTGCTTTGGTGTTCATCGAATTAGTGGTTGGACTTGGTGATGTTTTAGCTGTTTGTTCATAATTAATATGCAGAATTGTATGATGCATTTTGCCGCACTGCTGACATTTGGTTTTTTGAAAACATCGTTTGTCCATTTTATGATTTAGGCATATATTACAAATTTTAGCGCCTCTTACCCAAGTATTTCTACCCTTGCCTGTTAAACTCAAAAATTTAGTACATTCATGCATCTTATGACCACTTTTTTTACAGTAGTTACAGTAGCCATTTTCCGTTGATAGCATCGTTGATCGAAATTGATGCTTTTTGCTATTACTTGAATCTACGCTGTTATTCTTTTTGTTTGAGGATGCTTCTAAGGCTTCACACTGTAGTTCAATAAAATTCATAACATCATCTAATTTTTGAATATTTTTAGACTTTTTTGTGTTTTGTTCATATAACACCAGACCTTCTTTGTCTAGTTTTTTCAAAATAATTCTGGCAATAATTGGATCAGCATCTTTTAACTGGACTCCCATTGCTTTTAGAGCTTGAATACTTTCATTTGTAATATTTAGCAAATGTCTCAAACTGTTAGCCGCATTTATATTTGTAGTTGGTTGATCTAGAATTTTATCCACTAGCTTCGTGAACAATATTCTTTTATTATTATATCGATGGTTTAAAATATCCCAGGCGACTTCGTAATTATCTTCAGTAATTGAAAGATTCTGAATTATTTTAAATGCTTCTCCTTTTACATGATTTTTTAGCCTGACCAATTTTTCTACAGCTGGAAGCTTACTCATATGTACAAACTGCTCGAACATATTTTTAAATGAAAGCCATTCCTCGATGTCACCATTAAAAATTGGAATTTTTATCGCTTCTAACACGACTGTTTGTTTTTCTTTTTTTAACTCAGATATTTTCATTAATATGCAATTTAATGCTGCTTCATATTGGTTATCAATCATTTCCAATTCTTCATCAATATCTTCCATGACATCGTGGTTAATTATTAATTCATGGTACATTTTTTTAATGTTGACCATCTTTTTTCCCAAATATTTCTTTTATGTTCTAATATTAAAATATTATCAGCATCAATATTTGTCAAGGTATCTTCTAGTTTTTGTATTTCTTTTCGGAATTGAATAAGCAAGTTCATTTTAATTTTTTCTCCTGGAGTTTCATTTTTTAGGCCTGAAGTCTTGTTTAGTTGATCCGAATCTTGTTGTTGTGTTTTTTGAAAAAATTTTTGGAATTGCTGCATCATCATTTCATGTATTTCACCTCGTGTGATAGATTCTGTAGTTTCCTTGGTATTTTGTATTTCTTGTTGTGTTGTATTTTTGCAACGATTTATCATTTCCATTACCATGTTAAAATAGTTCTTCTCAAAATAGTCTTCTGCCGTTGTTCCCCATTTGTTGAGCTTATCGTCGTTACTTTTAAATTTAGCTTCTAGGATTTCAATCCTTGCTTTGTATTGAGCTACTGATTGACTCCTTAATGAACCGCTTTCCAATTTTATAAGAATTCCAGCGATTTCGTCACCTTTTCTCTTTTTGAGATTCATATAATTGCTGTCTTTGTGCCATTCTTATTATTTTAATTTTTTGATAGTCGCTGTTTTAGCCACGACTTACGCTTTTTTTATTATTATTTTTTTATTAGTCGCTGTTTTAGCCACGACTTACGCTTCATATATTTATTTTTTTTATAGGCACTGATTCACAATTAAAAACTTTATATCGAAGGACCAATGTAAAATTGAAAATAAAACAATCTCACTTGTTGAATGTTTGTAAGACACTCGTTTATTCTACAAAATATCTTTACTTAAATACTAACAATAAAATCTTACAACTGAAAATTAAAATGCTCATGCGTACGTTTCTTGAAATTTAAAGTGATAACACATGTAAGATAAGATGTATGTAACCTAAGTAAATATGAATCAATAAAATGTGTCTAGACTGATTAAAATAGAAAATATGTAGCCTAAACAAATATGAATCAATAAAATGTGTCTAGACTGATTAAAATAGAAAATATGTAGCCTAAACAAATATGGACCGCAACATGTA
>OX637533.1:61963081-61975581 GCA_951800035.1 Linnaemya tessellans | reverse complement strand
TTAGATCCGTGGGAAGGTTCGCTTTTATTTTATCGACTTCACCCGAAAATTGTTGTGGGGTCAGTAGAACCGGACTAATTCGACCATGGTAAGTGTCCGCTAACAACGTGATCATAGATGTATGCATTTTTTGCAAATTGTTAGCAATTGCAAGTAACTGGACACTCAGTGATAAGATGATTTCCGATCGATGGTAGCTGTCATTGTTTGTGAGGTAGAGTAGTTTGTTTATTTTATCGTTCATTTTTTCGAAGTTATCTTGCGTGCGTTGTTCAGACTGCTTCATGAGATTGAGGGTCGAATCGAGAAACGATGTTTGATTCCGCAGAAGGCTCTGCAAGTGGGCTTCGTTGTTTTTTATACTATTAATAGTATCGGTCATTTCTGCTGCATATTTGGAGTCTAGAACGCCAAACAAGGAGCTTGCTATATTTCCAACAACGTCTATTGCTCCTCGTCGCTTCCTTCTTATGAAATTTTCCAAACCGTGCTCCATTTCATCCCTGAGATTTTGAAAATGGGATAGAAGTCCGTTGCATTGATGATTAAGGGATGAGTAATCGCATGCCCTTTTCAGCGCAGATGTACCATTCCTTAAAAGCTTTAATTCGTTATAGAACGGAGTCAGTTCGAAATAAATGAGGAGCTTCCATTCAGAGATGACAGGTTTAACTTGGCCCATGTTTTCAAAATGTAATCCAGGGGTACTGATGATTTGGGTGTACGTCACTTGTTGACATAGTGTTACAGGGAGAACTAACGCTACGAGCATTAGAAAACCTGTCGTGTTTAGAGTACACCGTTTTGAGGATGGCTCATTTATGGTTTTGCTCTTGGGTGAATTGTCTCTTTTTCGTGTTGGTTTCTCATCTGTTGTTTCATCGTTAACATTTGTTCCTTGTGGCTCCACAGGAAGAGGAGCCAGCAAGTGAATCGATCGCTTAACGATACCACCAGATGTTTTTACATCAGCTGCTCTGACGAATCCGTCTTGACCGGGGTATATTTCAGTTACTTTTCCAAGACGCCATTTCATAACTGGTGTGTTGTCCTTAATTATAACTATGGTATCCCGTTGCAAATTTTGAGCCCGGGTTTGCCACTTGTTCCGTTGCTGGAGTTCACTGAGGTATTCCTGCGACCATCGTTTCCAAAATTGATGTTTTATTTGTGACACTAACTCCCATCGCTTTGTAAGAGTGGTTGAAGGTGAACTGGCAGTTGCATCCACTTGTGCTGTAAGAGGTTCACCAATCAAAAAGTGGCCTGGTGTTAGTGCAGCCTCATCATTCGGATTACCCGGCAACGGTGCAATCGGTCTCGAATTAAGGATTGCTTCGACTTCTACGATCACGGTTTCCATTTCTTCATAGGTCAGAGACGCGTTTGCCATTTCTTTCACAAGTAATCTTTTAGCAGATTTGACTGCAGCCTCCCATAGTCCGCCGAAGTGCGGGGCTCGTGGAGGTATGAAATGAAAACGGATGCCTTTGCTGACACACTCTTGTTGAATTTTTTCTTGAGCAGCTGTGGCGAAAAGAGCAGGTGACAACTCTTCTAATTGATTGCGAGCTCCCACAAAGTTTGTTGCGTTGTCACAGTAGAGATGCTGACAGTGACCCCTTCGGCCGATGAATCTTTTGAGCGCTCCAATGAAGGCGTCAGTTGTAAGGTCTGTTACAAGCTCCAGATGCACTGCCTTTGTCGGGAAGCAACAGAATACTGCGATATACGCCTTTTGGGGTCGCTTTCCTCGTGTTTTGAAGTGAACCCAGATTGGACCACAGTAGTCAACTCCTGCATTAATAAAGGGTCTTGCTGGTATTACTCTTGCTTCTGGCAAGTTTCCCATAATTTGCTGCAGAAGTTTTGGTTTCGCTCGTGCACATTGCACACATTTGTGCACAGTTTCCCGAGCCAAATGTTTGCCTTTAATGGGCCAAAAACGTTGTCTTACGATTGCTAGAAGTGCTCCAGGGCCACAATGTTTGTTTTCCCTATGTATCGATTCAAATATTAGTTTACTTATTGTATCGTTATAAGGAAGCAACATTGGATGTTTGGCATTGAACGATAACGTGGATGCTTCTAATCTACCTCCGACTCTTAGTATGTTATGTTCGTCTAAAAATGGGGATAAGCTTTTTATTTGACTCGATCCTTTAAGTTCCTTTTTCTGTTGCAGCTGTTTAATGTCTTCTGTGAACGTACATCGTTGGGTGGTTCGAACAATGATGGCAAGCGCTTCGTGAAGTTCAAGAGGCGTCAGAGTTTGTTGGGTTTCTCTCTCGGGCTTGCAAGCTCTGGCGGTTTTGATGAATCTTAAAATGTATCCTATGATACGTTGGAGCCTTTTTAGTGAATTTCGATGGTTGATGCTGTGCAAAAAGTTTTCACCATTGACAGCAATGAGTGAGTTGTAGGATCTTTGCTTCTGTTCAGGGGTGGGCAAATTAGGATCCAGGCCAAATCTGGGAGGCCAGTGCTTCTCGTCTCCATGCAGAAAAAATGGCCCATACATCCATTGGGGTGTATGCTGTAACTGTTGTGGATCCAATCCTCTTGATATGATGTCCGCTGGGTTATCTTTAGAACTCACATGTCGCCATTGCTCAGGTAGCGTGTTTTCTTGAATTGAAGCGATTCGATTTGCCACAAATGTGTGAAATGAAGAAGATCTTGAATGTATCCATGATAATACTATTTTTGAGTCGGACCAATAGAATGTTGGCGTTGTATTCATATCTAAGTCTAGTTTCACTTTTGCAGCTAAGTTAGCACCCAATTGTGCGGCACATAGCTCCAGTCTAGGCAGCGTTTGCTGCTTGAGTGGAGTTATACGTGATTTCGCACATAACAAGTATACTCTTATTGTTTTGTTTGGTAGTATTGTTCTCACATAAATTGCAGCGCCATACGCCCTTTCGGAGGCGTCGGAAAAAACATGAAGTTGAGTCTTGTTAGGAAGAACTCCTTTATAGATATGCCGATGCACTTGAAAGCTTTCAAGTTCACTTAGGTTGCTTCGAAAGGTTCGCCAGCTTGAGTCAAATTCTGAAGGAACTGCCTCGTCCCATGCAAGATTCAAGGTCCATAATTCCTGGATGAACATTTTGGCTCTGGCAATTACTGGCGACAGTATTCCTAGTGGATCAAAGATACGCGCCAAGTCTGACGTGACTGTTCTTTTAGTCACGGCTTTAATTGTTTGAATGTTGACCTTGATTTTAAGAAGGTCATCTTTAGGTACCCATACCAATCCCAGTGTTTTCGTGTAATCAGTTTCGTCGGAGAAGTCAAGACTGACTTCTTGGTCATAACTGGGAATGTTCCGGAGCAGCTGGGCATGATTAGCGCACCATTTTCGTAGATGGAACCCGTACTTAGCCAAGACGTCTCGCAGCTGGCGCTGAGTTTCCAGGGCTGTATTCAAGCTATCGGCTCCACCTAGCCCATCATCGACATAAAAGTTCTTTTCCAAGAAACAGGCTGCTAAAAGAGCTTGCATCTTATTATCCTTGACTATTTCCTTCACACATTTGATTGCCAGATATGGTGCTGGTCTAGTACCATAGGTAACGGTATTTAATTGGAAATAACTAATGGGCTCAGAGGAGTGATTTCGCCAGAGGACAATCTGGTACTGCCGGTCCTTGGGGTGGATATAGATTTGACGGTACATTTTCTCGATATCTGTTGTGAATACGAAACGCGGCAGCCGAAATCGCAATAGAACCGTAAATAGATCATTTTGTAGTGGTGGTCCAGTGTGCAGAATATCATTTAAGGATTTTCCTGAGGACGTTTTTGCTGACGCATCGAAGACGACTCTGAGTTTAGTTGTACTACTTTCGGGTCGCAAAACGCAGTGGTGAGGAATAAAGTATTTATGCCCCATTATTTCGTCTATATTGATTTTCGACATGTGCCCCATTGTTTCGTAGTCTTTCATAAATATCGCATATTGTTCCTTCAATGAAGCGTCTTTAGATAATCGACGTTCTAGTGCGAGGAACCGGTTGAATGCAATACTGTGTGAGGACCCTAATAACGATGTTTCAGCACAAAACGGCAATCGTGCTATGAATCGACCTTCATTGTCGCGTGTGGTATGCTGATTGAAATGTGCTTCGCACTGTGTATCATTCGGTGATAAATTTTGCTCTCTTCCTTCAACCTGCTCGAGTTTCCAAAATCGCTCAATAGCTGTATTAATTTTATCCTCTTCAGTTAATACTCCGCAAATTGCTGTTGAGAGTTGTTCACTAGATACTTTTCCCGATACGATCCATCCAAAAGTTGTATTTTGCAGCAGTGGAAGGTCCTTGCCTAATTTAATTTGTCCGATCGTGAGTAGTTGATGATAATATTCCGCCCCTAACAAAATATCGATTTTTTCTGGACGGTTGAAGGTTGGGTCCGCTAATGCTACATTGCTGGGAATTGACCACCTGTCGATTGTAAGCGATTGAGCGGGTTGAGGGGAAATAATTTGCGGCAATATGAATGCTTCAAGCAGTGTTGAAAAATTGTTGAGCCGAGATTGTAGCGTAATGTTGACTCGGTGTTGAACCTTGGTGCGGCTTTTTCCAATACCGTTAATTGAAACAGAAGTAGTCCTTGCTGGGAGTCCAAGACGGTTGACTAATCGTTCTGTGATCAAATTGACTTGTGATCCTGAATCAAGGATTGCCTTGCATTCAGTTTCCAAACCATTAGCCTTGACCTTTACCAACGCTGTACCCAGTAGAACATATGGTCTTTTGTTAATGTAACTTCCCGACATGCTTTCAACTTCTGTTGGTGTGCTGACTAGAGATGTCGCGTGTTGTGTCGAGGAGTTATTCCTGATAACTGCTTCATTGGTTGACTCTGTTTCCCCCTTTGATTTGTTACGCTTCCTGGATATTGAATTCTTTTGCGGGGCCTGTTCCAAGTGTAGCGGGGTGTTGTGCATTTTTCCACATTTTTGACAGCGGCCTGAAATTGTACACTGTTTAGTCAAATGACTGTGACTAAAACAATTAACACATAGTTTATGTTTCTGTATCAAATTTAGTCTGTTTGCGGGGCTTAGCTGGATGAATTCTCTGAATCTATACAATGGGTGGCATTCTTGCTTGCAAACTAGGCATCGTTGGTTCTCATGGCGGGGATACGCCGTAAGCGTGCATGTTTTGCTAGCAGGAGAAAATGTCTTCTCTTTGTGTCCCATTGCCTCCAGAGTATGGAAGTAGTTCTCCAGAAAGGTAAGAAATTGGCTGACTGGTTGCATTTCCTTTGGGTTGGTGATCGATTGCTCATATTGAGTGTAGACAGGTTTGTCCAACTTTTTTACCAGAAGGTGTAGTAGGAGTGGATCCCATGTTGAGACTTCGATCCCCATATTAGAAAGAGCTGCCAGACATTCTTTCGTTGTATCGTGCAATCGCTTAACGGCCATTAATGTCGACGCACCCGATGGTTGATCTAGCAGTCTCTGAACCGCTGTTGCCACTATTAGTCGTTTATTATCATAACGATCCTGTAGTAACTGCCACGCGGCTTTATAATTGTCTGCAGTAACAGCGAGATGATTAATAAGCTTCGCTGCTTCACTAGTAACGTTGGTCTTTAGATAATACATTTTGTGAGCGTCTGACATCCGTTGCTCATGAACAGTTTTCTTAAATAAGTCAGAAAACGATGTCCATTTCATATAATCACCTTCAAATTTAGAGATAGTGATTGTGGGTAAAGGTAGGGTAGATGGTCTAGCCATAGTCTCTGTGGATGAGTGGTGGTTGTTGTTAGCCGTGGTAAGCTGGATGATCGCTAACTGAGCGGCTTGTTCGAGGTGGATGTATCTGCTTGTGTCATAACCAGCGAGGTCTGGATCGGGATATTTATCCAACACTTCATCATTAAGTAGTTCTAGCTGCTGCCATAGTTTGGTGATGGTGGTCTTTTTAACATCGTAATAAGGCCCATCCTGACCTGACTGCAACTGGAGGCCGTCTAGCTGTCTAGCCAGAGCTGCCATCTTTCCAAGGGAGCGACTGATTAAACCACCGTGGCCACTTGTAGGTTGTGGGGGGTTGCTAATAACTTTGGGCTCGTCGCCCACCTTTGACGGTAGGTCATTAGGGTTTTTGGCTATTGCTCCATTGCCTTGGTAAGTGAGCTCGTGTTCCATTAGAGCTATATATTTGGATGCCATTGACTGGATTTGATTATAGCGGTCTGCAGTGAAGTATTCATCTTCCATATGAATATCCTTCAGAGTCCGTAATTTGGTATTTGCCTCATCAAATTCTGTCCAAGCTGTAGTCAGCCGCGACAATCGTTCTTTGTAGTACGTTGGGGTTTTGCGGCTAGCTGAGTCCTTGGTAAAGTTGCGCATGATTGTGGCGATATGCTCGCCGGTCTCCTTCAGTTGGTGAAGAAGCTGCTCTGCGGATTCCATATTGCTTTGTTGATACCTTTTGGGAGGTTATTTAAGAGTTGTAGTAGGCTGCTTGTTGCTTGTGATGCAACGTTGTCTGTGATTGGGCGCCTGTAGTTTGTGGTTGGTCGCTGATGTAATGGTTGTGAATTGTTCACTTGAAGGACTTTTTGGTTTTCCTAACCTCGTGTCCTGTCACGGTCGCCAAAATCTTAAGCGCGGGCTCGTTTGCCTTGCTTAACCTTATAAAATGGGATAACTTGGTGATTCACCAAGTTATTAGAATGTTTAGTAGTTTATTATCCTAGTAGTTCACCAGGATAATGCAATGTCCAATTCAGTCGTTCAAGTGGTACACAAGAATAACAAAAAATTGGCTTGTTGAAAATTAAGTAACAAGTTAATTTTAATGTTGACTGGATGAATGACAATAGTTCAATCACACATTTTATTAAAACCTTATTGTATTTAAAGAAAAATTACAAATACAAATAATAACAGAATATAAAATTTACAAAACAAAATAAAATTAAGAAGTAAAAAAATTGGTTTCATAATAAATAAAAAAAATTGCAATGTAATCAATAACATTTTAAAGTGTTAAAATGTAAAATGATACAAAGAATTTTTTAGGCCAGAGACCGTTCACTCTTCTGCTGCACTAATTACTTTCCCACCGTTGGCAGAAAACAGATATTGGATTTCATAACCGTATGGCTGGTGAATTAAGTAAACGAATTATTTTCCCAGTAAAAGCCAAACATATATTATATTTCTTCAATATCTGACTTGTTCTTTGCTTTAGTCCGTGTACGAGTAAATAAATATTTTGTTTTAATTTAGAACTGAATTGTGCAAACGCGGTAATTCTCACGGCAAAGTGTGGGAAAATAAAAACGTAAAAAGAGGTACGGATTTTGTTCAAATATTATTAATTCTATTGAGAGTTGTTTTTTTATTTTTATTTTTAATACGAAACAAAAAAAAAAAAAAAAAAACTCAAAGGAATTAACATATATGTATACATAAATATATACATATATATATATATATATATATATATATATATATATATATAGCTATAGCTATATATATACATATACATATATATATATATATATATATATATATATATATATATATATATATATATATAGCTATATATATACATATATATATATAGCTATATATATACATATACATATATATATATATATATATATATATATATATATGTATATATATATATATATATATATATATGTATATATGTATATATACATATATGTATATATATATATATATATATATATATATATGTGTGTATGTATATGTATATATATGTATATATATATATATATATATATATATATATATATATATATATATATATATGTATATATATATATATATATATATATATGTATATATATGTATATATGTATATGGATATATATATATATATATATATATATATATATATATATATCAGGGCAGGCAAAGAAACGAAACGAAACGATTGCAATTGTTTTGTTTCGCTCTATGACAGAAAAAACACACAAACACAACCAATAGAGCAATAGAGCAAGCTAAGAATGTGTGTTTGTTTGGTTTTTGTTTGAAAACGCAAGCAGAACCCAAAACTCATATTATTTTTCTTCTGAAGAAGGCAAAGAGAAAAAGAGCAAAACTTTTCGAGAAAAACAGTTCGCAAACGTTTGGTGGTTGATCTACTGCTGGCAGTGCTGACAAAGAAAAGAAGAGAAACGTTTTATTTTTCGTTCTATGTCAGAAAATGAAACAAAAGCTATTTTTTTGTAGCTATTTTTTTGCATGATTTCGTGGAGTATTTTGTATCTGTTTAGAGTATCAAGTGGAAGGTTTTATTATTATTTTTTATTTATTTCGACGTAAACAATGCAGGTTTCTGTTATTTTTTTTTTTCCTTTTAGTAAGATCAGATAAGCAGAGTGACAAAATAATTGAAACAAAATGCGTATGCAAATAGTTTTTATTTTTTCTAATAATAATAACAAATGAATGCAAAAATTAAAAAAAAAATTCAATAAATATAACCCAAAACAATATTCAATTCAAAACAATATTAAATTCAAAATATAAAGTATATTAAAAGCAGTAAAAATAGATAATTAAGCAAAATACAAACTATAAAAACTAATCATACGTAAAATCAAAATTTACTCTGACTAACAAAATATGCTCCAAATTTTTGGGGTCTAAGTTATTTCTTTGGTCAGATAAAATATATTTAAGGGATGAAAAAAGTCTTTCCACGCTTACTTGGGTGCATGGAATAGCCAACACCACTTTAGCTATGTTGCCCAAGGAATTATTTTGATCTGACCAAAATTTCACAACATTTTCATGTATTCCTATTCTTGGCTGTTGCTGGTAATATAGGAGATTCACTTCGATCATACTGCGTTCCGAAGACTGATCTGCGTCCCTTTGCGCGTCGTGACTTTGCAAAAATGCCTCCAGTGCATTTTCAATAATACAAGAAGAAGATCCACTTGTATGAGGTGGTATCCCTAAATTTGCTTTTGATGGTCTTCTGGTGGTACTTGTATTTTCTGTGGTATAAAAAGTTATAGATAAAATCTGCAAAAGGATATGTGAATTTTTTACCTTTCAAAGAAGACAATCGCGTATGCAGTTGTACAATGCAGTTCTTGGACCTGGCAATTTGTTCGGCTGTTAATATTGATTTAATTCTGGGGTCTAGAAAAACAGCAGTAATGAATAAGTCATTATCAAACAAATGTTCCTTTCGCCTTTGTAGGGCACTGGTCAATGCCAGACTTATAGAACTGCTTGGTAGACTTTCGATTTCCAATAAGACGTTCATAACTATTATGTATATATCACTATAGAGCAGTTCTTTCGCCTGCAAT
This sequence comes from Linnaemya tessellans, assembly GCA_951800035.1. Taxonomy (NCBI): domain Eukaryota; kingdom Metazoa; phylum Arthropoda; class Insecta; order Diptera; family Tachinidae; genus Linnaemya; species Linnaemya tessellans. Next base: position 61,966,242 of record OX637533.1, on the reverse strand, counting down.
CTTAATGAAGCTTGGTAGAAGACTTTAAAAGATGTTAAAAAGTCATCAATGAAGATCCATTCATCATAAGTTATACTTATGTGCGTAGCATCTTTACCCATTAAATTAATGAAATCCTTCAAATCTAGTAGCCTCTCAATCATAAGATAGGTAGAATTCCACCTGGTGGGACAGTCGATGATGGGTTTCTTATAAATACCGTTTCTTAGCAGCGTTAAGATATTCGGAGTCCTAAGTTTTTTGGCAACCATTCTTATTTTTTCAATTTTAGTTTTAATTTCTGCATCTTTAATCACATTCATTGCACAAAGTTGAATAGTGTGAGCTCCGCATCGTATGTGAGTAACGTTATCTAGGGAAATATCTGTATTCATTGAGAATTTCTAGAATTATATTTTTCAAATACTGGCTAGTGTGGCGCTCTTTCAACTCACGTACGGCAAGCGTTTTTGATGTGATACAATTGTCATCTATGTATTGGATATTCATACCAAGCACACTCATATGCAGTCTAGTAGCTGCATCCACTTTTAGAGAAAGAAGTTTACCACGAAGTTTTGAAATAAGCTCCTCTTTAAAATTGCTTGAGTAATGAACAATTTTTTCAATCAAATTATGTCTATTTAACTTGATACCTAGAGCGTCGAACACAGGTTCGGTTAAAATTTTAAATGACCTATCATCAACCATATGAAGAGGCCTTCCATTTTTTGTAAACATTTCTAAAATAGCCATTTCTGCATTTTCTTTTTTAATTGTGAAAGACATTTTAACATCTGTTTTTGCTTTACTTAATGTTAAATGACATTCCTTTTTCATATACTCTTCATAAATATCGGGGTGCACACATTTTAAATGCCGTTTCAAATTGCCAGCATGACATTTTAAAATTTTATTTTTGCAATCACCATTATTACACGAAATTTGTCCATTTTCTATTGTTTTAAATAAATCACGCAGTAAATAGTTTTTTGAACGCGGCATATTGATAGCACACTTCACTTTCACTCTAAACTAAATGAAATCTAGATGAACCCAAACGTTTGCTTTTTCTTTTGTTTCGCAACGTTTCCTAGCAGCGACGAACAAAGTGCTTACGGTTTTATTTCGTTATTTGTTGTTAAAATGTTTTCGTTTTTGTTTTTGATCGCGGTCACAAACACAAACGAAACATATCATTTGCTTTTACGTTTGGCAAACGGTACTTTTATTGTTTCGTTTCTTTGCCAGCTCTGATATATATATATATATATATATATATATATATATATGTATATGTATACATAAATATATACATATATATATATATATATATATACGTATATATATATATATATATATATATATATATATATATGTATATATATATTTTTGTGTATACATAAATATATACATATATATATATATATATATATATATATATATATATATGTGTGTATACATAAATATATACATATATATATATATATATATATATATATATATATATATATATACATATATATATATATATATATATATATATATATATATGTGTATACATAAATATATACATATATATATATATATATATATATATATGTGTATACATAAATATATACATATATATATATATATATATATATATATATATATATATATGTATATACATATGTAAATATATACATATATATAAATATGTATGTATATAAATAAATATATATATATATATATATATATATATATCTATATATATATATATATATATATCTATATATATATATATATATATATATATATATATATATATATATCTATATATATATATATATATATATATATATATATATATATATATGCTTGTATATACATAAATATATACATATCCGCAAGGATATTCGTATATGGATTCTGATGATATGTGTACGGATAACGGGGAGTAACGACCCCGCGGAACGAAGATGCCCCAAGAAGACCTGTTATTCAGTGTGGCCCTTTATCTGGCATACTGGAAATGGGGATTTGAAACCCCTGGCATTAAGACCAAGTACGGTCTTAATTATGGTATTTCTGGAAAGATGATATTGAAATGGCAGAACCCTGGGCTGGTGGATGTGGTATTCCGGGCCTTAAGTATGTATGAGTGAATTTGTACAGAAACGGCTCCCAGGCTAATGCCACAACTGCCTCCGTCCTATTAAAACTTGGCGAGTCTCAAAGTACGTTTGAATTTCGTCATCATTAAGTTGGTGGAGTAAGTCCGAATGCCAGTTCCCGGTTAGCATGGATCTGGCTCTGGCGAATGATCCATAAGGTCAACCCTCGCATGGACCTTACTGCTTGCAAAGGGACCCATGGGATCTTAACGTGACTGCACAACGAACGGAGATAGCGGCTGCGAGTTTGGATCCAACCGAATGGATAATAAAAATAGAACTAACTTAAGAGCGGGAGCGGGAAGCTCTTCCCTGTCCCTGCAGGCGCGACCCCGAAACGTAGAAGAGATTAAAATACTCTTATGCCTAAGGGGAATAGGGCTAAGAAGAAGAGGAAGGATTTAGTAGATGATGTCGGAAGTAGTGAGGGTAGTTCTGTAGGATCAGCGTTACCGGATGGTGCTGCTATGCCGAACCCGACAACTAAGGAACCTGGTTGGTGAAAGGTTCGTTCTAGGGCAGAAAATAGAAACAGGATAAGAAATGAGCAGGTGTCACGTTCGGATGCCCTGGTTATTAAATCGTGTGGAAACGCTTCCTATGCTGATATTCTCAGGCAGGTGAAGAAGGACCCCAAGCTTATCAATCTGGGGGAGAATGTAAAGAGCATTCGGAAAACAGAGAGAGGTGAGCTGCTACTAGAGCTGAGTAGACCTGCTCACCAAAACAGGTGTCTTCAGGTCAGAAGTGGAAGCGGTACTGGGTGAAGCTGCTGAAGTACAGGCCCTATCCCAGGATGTTAGGATTGAAGTTAGGGACATAGATGAGGTGACTTCTAAGGAGGACATCTATGATGCCATAGTTAGCAGATCCGACGAGTTTAAGGTACTGCAGATGACTGCAGTTAAATCACTGAGGAGAGCGTATGGGGGCACACAAACTGCCACGATTGGCCTGAGTGCTCCTCTAGCTGGACGTCTTCTTGAGATGTCGAGGATACGCATCTGCTGGGTCGTATGTCGAATA